>JAXIVD010000854.1:5000-35000 GCA_036785275.1 Cancer borealis
TGTAATGCATTTTATGAAATAAATATTAATGATTGACTACTACTACTACTACTACTACTACTACTACTACTACTACTATTACTATTACTACTACTACTTTTACTATTACTACTACTACTATTACTACTTTTAATATTACTACTATTACTACTTTTAATATTACTACTTCTACTATTACTACTACTACACTTGCGCCTCTGACCCTATCTGTTTTCCTTGACTTATAATTGGCTGTCTCGTCACCTGGATAGACCGATACTGATCGTTAAAAATTCTTTCACGAGGGAAACTTTAAGGAATATCTGAGTTGTGTTTGACGTGAGTTGCTGCTCTTCGTTAGCGTCTCCTCTCGAGTGGAAAGTGTGTTTGGACTTTTTTTTTTTAGTTTGAATTTGCAAGTTTCGTGTCTCGTCTTATTTTTTATTTTTTTGTTATTTGAAACAGTCGTATATATATATATGTGTGTGTGTGTGTGTGTGTGTGTGTGTGTGTGTGTGTGTGTGTGTGTGTGTGTGTGTGTGTGTGTGTGGCGTCAAGTCATCTTCACACAAGAAAATGAAGCTTCGTAACTTTCCTTTCCGTCACCAAGCTGCATCAAGTCAAGAACACATTGATCTCTTGGTTATCTATCTTGCAAGGACAAAACACATCCACCAAACTTTGAAAATGATAACAAACATACGTATCCTCACTCTAAGGGCACAGCGGCAGGGAATACGAATAAAACTAAGCTTTACTCCCCTCACTAAGCCTTACTCCCCTCGGTGGCTGCCGGGGAGATACTGTACCACTCGCCTGGGAGGTCAGTGGAAAATTGGCATGAAGCCTTTCAACACCTGCAAAGGGAAGGATCAAGAGGCAGTGTGCCAGGCTTGGAGGGTTGGCCTTCAGATGGACACCACAAGCCTGACGTGTTGTTGCCTTCAAAAGGAAGTCGAGGGAGTCCCTTGAGCCTCGCACCCTCAGCGCCCACGTCGGGAGGGTGAGGCTCACGGAGGGACGGAAGGTGCAGAGAGGGATCAGTACCTGTGGCAGTAGTAAGTGAGGACGGTACACAGACAAGGCGTTACTGATGTTTTGCTATTACTGATGCTGCTGCTATTAATACTACTACTACATCTGGGTTAGCACTACCTGTTCAAGGAGGAAGAACTACATCATCCAACGCTTAAGTTTCAAATTACTTACTCAGTCATTAATGTTTATGTAATATTACTATTGTAAAATATAAAGAATAAGTGTGTATTCTACTTCATGTAAAAGAGATAATAAATCAGAACATTATCTATTTACTTTCCTCTTTGTGAAGTGATTGCAATACATCTAAAACCTAAGCCAATAAAGAAAGAGACGTAATCCTTAGTGCCTCCCAGAGCCACGCCACGCCAGGCCATGATGACAGAATGTTTAACTACCGCTGCTCCTCGTCACAGTGAGGGGATGCAAGGCAGGTGTGCGGCGGTAACTCGTTAGTGTTAAATCGTAGCATCCCGGAGGAGCTGCGTGTGGGCCCAGCACGCTAATACTTTCCTCTTTAAAAGTTCAAGTCGCAGGAAGCAAGGAAAACAGAGGAAGGATGTCTGTTCCTGTGTAAGTATTAAAAGTAAATAAAACAAGGAAGTTACATTAGGAAAATAGTGTTCTCCATACGAGCCTCAGTCTACATGTTTTGAAAGGTAATTTATTCCACTTTTTTATACAACTTTTGAAACTCTTTTAATATCAGTGTAAGAAATTAATATTAATGTTGAATATCCAAATCAACGAAATGTTATGGGGAGAAAAAATAGTTTCACAGAACTTATTATTGTTATTATCATTAGAAATACAATGTGATTTTTATTATTTTGTTCCATTTGTTGCTGAGAATAAACAGCATGACATGTAGTGTGGATCGTGCAGGTTAGGGAGGAAGGAAGGAAGGAAAATCAAGCAAACACCTACGACAGCTTAGTTTACCTGCACTCTACTCCTCCCTTTCCTTTAAACTCAAATTGACTTCATTCCCCCTTTAACCGATCCCTTTGACACCAAACACCAAGCCTTCTCTCCCTTACATGGTGACAAGGTAAAAGAATAGTTATATCAAGTATTTAGAAGACTCAGAACTTGTTATTTACCCAGAGTCAAGGTGATCTAATCTGCCAAGTGGATGCATATATATACAGGTTGTTGGTTCTCATGTTCGTATATTTACCTGAGTGATATTCAATTAAGGTTCTCAGGGTCTGGACAGGTGTTGGTTGTTCTAAGATAATGAATGGAATTAAAGTAGCTTATAGAAGTAATAAATTAAGTCTACTTTTCGTTACATGATTTTTCTTCCACATGCGTCATCATCCCCCCCCCCCCCTTCCCACACACACACAAGAAAACCTTTTGTCGAAACTAAATGGAATATACGATACTTCTGTTTCCCTCTGCGTTTCCCTTCCATCTTTTCCACCCCTAACTTGGCGCAGTGACTCGGAGCTCTTCGCGAAAATGTATTCTTATCACCTTCGTATATCACTCAGTCCCAGGAAGCAAGTTGACGATGATGTAAGTGAATGGACGAAAGGAAGAGTGCTCATGATTTTCCACACCTCGGACCACCAGCCGCGCGCGCCACCCACAACCAGGTGACCAAGAAATAACAAATGAAACGCGTCTGGTGCTTGACATTGCAGTTGCCAGAAAGATGTCTTAACTTGGCCCAGAATGTTTCCGTGCTGTGGTAGGGTGGTGGGAAGGGGTGAAGAGCCAGCTGTTTCCCTCCTTCCCTCCAGCCTCCACATCCTTCCACATCGTTCCCGCAGCCTCCAGCACGAATATTAGATCGGCAGTAAGAAAAATACCGTTCAGAAAATATGAAATGCGCAACTCTCATAAAACACACACACACACACACACACACACACACACACACACACACACACACACTGTTAATTGTGTGTATTCCAAACTTGTTCGGATTTTCACCAAGATTGCAAATTACGTCGCGAACTAGCCTACATTTTTTTTTCCTTTGTATTTGAATGGGAATCAAACGTTCATAATAAGATTTACACAACTGAAATTAGTGAATGCTCATTTTTTTTCCCTTTATATTTGATTTATTTATTTATTAACAAGTGAAGAGTATTTTCCCGCATCAGTATTCAGTATAACGGTCGTGTTTGTTTACTCCGAGAGACAAAACGTTTCAAATCTGTCTCTCTTTCTCTCCCCGTTGAATTCCGTGTGGAAATTATCATATGTTTACGAGTCTGAGTTATTATGACAAAACAGCAGATTGACGTGAAGTGAATGGCTTAGGCCCGCTGTGTGTGTGTGTGTGTGTGTGTGTGTGTGTGTGTGTGTGTGTGTGTGTGTGTGTGTGTGTATGTGTGTGTCTGTTCATCTATTTACCAGTGAATATACAAGTAAATCCAATCAGTAAATTAGCGTGGATCATGTGTGTGTGTGTGTGTGTGTGTGTGTGTGTGTGTGTGTGTGTGTGTGTGTGTGTGTGTTTGTGTGTGTGTGTGTGTGTGTGTGTCTTTGTGTGTATGTGTGCATATTTAATTAAGCGTTAATACTAGTTAATCAAACGTTTCGCCGAATAGTTTAGAATGATTAAAATAACAAGTTTTTTTTATGGTTCCCGAAACGCACTAATAATTATCATCTAATTAAACTGCCTTCAACAAAAGAGAATATCACTTGTAATCCTTCCAACGAGATCACATAAAGGTCAAAAAAATGTAAACTGAAACAAAATAATAGTATATACACAAAAGGCTACAATAACACAAGTGATTTTTATTGTAGATCGTAAACATAGGAAGAAACAGAGGGATAGAGAGAAAAAACTTACTTCGTCGTCTTCTCTTCTCTCTCCACCTCTTTCCATCATGGGCCATCCTCCTGCATTCTGGGTATAAATATTCACATCACCAGCCAGAAAAAATTTACATAGAATCCATCACAATAGTTTCAAAATTCATCACACAATCAGACGAAGCCGCGTTGACCAGGTAGAAAATTTACCTGTCATACGCAATTATGGGAATTTCATAAGCATATTATATATTTTTTTCTATTTCATCAAGATCGTTAAAAGGGTTTTTTCAGTGTTTTATTTTATCACGGCATTCTCTCATTTTGTGGATGTTTCAAGGGAGTGCGAATACGAAAGTGAGAAAGAAGAGAGAAGGAGCAATGAAGGAAGGAAGGAAGGAAGCAATGGAGGAAAGAAAAGAAGTGGAAAGGAAATAAAGTTGGAAAGTAAATAAGGAAAAAACGTTGGTTGGGTGAAACTGGAAATTGTCTGGCCATTGTAACAACCATTGTAACAGCTTCCGTCAAGCCTACCGGTAACATAGCATCAACACATAGAAAATAAATAAATAAAGTGAACACTCACCCATTGTGACGTGTGCTTGTGTGCTTCTGAGGTGCGGTGTGTGTCCTTGAACCAGTGTGTTGTGCACTGTGCCACCAGGGAAGGTGTGTGTGTCATCCTTGGCGGGCGGCGTTCCGGGTTTGTTGTTGTATAAAGGCGTCGCGTTACCTGCAACACAATTACTGCATCACAATGTTATTACAATGTTCTATAATATTACCTCGTATCAACGATGTTCAGTGTGTACACATAGGAAAATATAAAGTAAACTTTTACATCTACACCAGAATGCACTTGGATATAAATAACACACGTTTCGTATAGATTTTGATCCATTTTGAATGATTTTGACATTAATTTCCGTCGCAAATGAATATATAATAAGATATCCTTATCACCCCCAACAAGCTTGGGGACTTGTGGGAATACGGTGTTCTTGGGTGGGGAAGACGAATACAATGATCAACGCTAAGAATAATGTGCCTTCTTTTCAAGGCGCCGGTATCGGAAGAAGTACCTCGCTCTGATGAGATCCTCCCGGGGAGGTACTACTTGCGGCCTCTGCAAGTATATAATATATAGTAACTCTTTTTGATAATATACATGTTGTTTCCTCACATGCCTCATCTTCTCAAGTCTAATACGGCAAATACATTGTTTATTAAATATATTTTTTACTCTATTGTGGGGCACAAAGCATCTGCGCATGAGCAGTGTGTGATTCTGCGACTATGTAGATAGGGAGGATTTTCTTGCCACACCAGAACCACTCTCGTCTCTCACCTTACTCTCCTCGAAGACAGTACTGAACTCCTGGCCAATCTAGACTCGGCCGTGTCCTCACGTGCTACGACGTGTGACGGAGTGCGAGGTACAGCTTCCAGCTCAAGCCTACTGCGTGCCAGTGCGTGGCGCGTGCCAGCTCCACCTGACGCTGCCTCTCTGCTTCCTAATACTGTAGCCCCTTCTCCATCTCCCTCTTCGATCGTGAATATTATGTACGTTCGAGAAGCATAGATAGAGTACTTAAGTGTCTGTGAAGGTTTTAATGATCGCTCGTTGATATTAAGCTCACAATACAATGTTAACATTTAACACACATTTTCGGGATGTGTTCCCTTCACCCTGCCATAGCTGTGGTTACACTGCGTTCGTTCGTACGTTGTTTTCCAGGCAGAGTGCTAGTGCGCATGCTCAAAGATCCGTAACTAATGCATGTGACGTCATGGTATTTTCCGCCAGTGATGAATCACCTCTAAGGGGTGGAATTGTATTTCTTAAGAATTACCGGTAGCTCCAACTGCAGCAGAGCCTTCTGCCTGCATGGGAGTAGAATGAACAAAGGCAGAACTACTAACACGGTCTGGGTAATCCATTACACCCTCAGACGACACAGGACGAGAATCAAGGGGAGGTACTGGCGGGGCACGGCAGACCAGCACGGTTACACCACAATTACTGCATCACAATGTTACCTCACAATGTTCTGTAATGTTGCCTTGTATTAACACTTGTCTTACCTCCATCAATGGTGAAATACAGGCTGTACAGACACAGACACGTAGAAACAGCCACACAGTCCGGCAAAGTGAGAGTATGCGTCCGCCATTACAGGACGTTCAACACCTCCACCTCCGCCCACACAAACTAGTCCTTTTAATCCTCTACTCACTGTTGGTTGTAACTTCACACTTACATTATAACACCTTGATCATTTTTCAAAATCAACGCATTGCACTAATAAATAAACACTTACCTTCGTTCATCTCCCACTATATAACACACACACACACACACACACCACCAAGTATTACTCTGCCGCGCTACAGACAGCACAGGTAGTTTGCGCACATCTTCCCTTTAATCCTCGTTACCTTGTTAAATAAAATCACATTGAGGGACGAGGAGATAAAACATTCACATTACGTAGTACATACAATTTATTAACTATACTGGTACACGGCAGCTTCTTGGTGCGAGGGGCAGTGCTCTCCCGTTAACCCTAGCAGGACTTTCATTATGGTCTATAGCTGCCTAGTTGAGTGAGGTTATTGAATCATCTCTTAATCTGCCTTAAATAACCTTCAGCTGGCCTGGTTCCCCATCTACCTCGGCAGCAGACACAAGATCATCTGTATGAGTATGTGTTTATCCCTCAGCGCCCTTGTTACGCTCGTCCTACTCTTCTTCTCAAAACTATACAATCGGCCGCCTGGCGCCTGCCTCCGTCCGGGATCAAACTAAGGCCAGCGGATTCATAGTCAGACGTGCTAACCACTGCAAATATATATATATTTTTTTTTTCTCTCTCTCTCCCTCTCTCTCTCTCTCTCTCTCTCTCTCTCTCTTTTCAAACTAAAGTAATCTATTAATAGTCTTCTTTTTGGATAACGTAAGTATCTCGTTAAGAACTTAATTACAAAATACTTTCAACCTTTTAAAATACCAATAGCAGTTAAAAAAAAAAAAAAAAAAAAAAAAAAAAAAAAAAATATATATATATATATATATATATATATATATATATATATATATATATATATATATATATATATATATATATATATATATATATATATATATATATATAGGGTCAGAATAAAATATATGAAGTGGTTTATTAAGGCAGGTATATTTTTGAAGACAGACAATTCATCATATACTTTACACAAATAACCCTAATTAAGTGAGTACATCTCTACACACATTTAATTACTAGAGATCAACATTTTGGTCATTAAAAATAACTCTTTGAAATATTGCAGGATGGTCGTGGAATGAGAGAGGATCCAAGTTACAGCATTGACAACACTCTTCTACCTTCCTGTTACAAAAAAATGGTACAGTATCAATGCCGAAGTTTAGTTTATGTATTCAGTCACTCGCTGGATAAGTCTAGTGTCCAAATTAGTCTCAAATTAGAGGGTTTTTATAAGAACATATTGGAAGTTAGTTAAAGGAGGGAGTGAAGTATGGGAGGAGTGTATGGCTGGTGTAGGGATGAGAAAAGAAAAGGAAAGGGAAAGGTAGGGTGTATATGGGTAATGTCTCTTATGGTTTGAAAATATATAGAGGGATTAGAGGCGCATAAAGAGGATCTAGGATTGTGAAGGCATTTGGGAAGTTAGGAATAGTGTATGGAAAAGGGAGAGGACATTAAGTTGTTATTGTATGAGTGAGTGTCTGAGGAGGAGAAGAAAGGTGGTGGTGGTGGTGGTGGTAACTGGAGATATGAATGGGATAGAATGAATGAAAATTGGTTGAGGGATTTAATTATGGAGAGAGAGAGAGAGAGAGAGAGAGAGAGAGAGAGAGAGAGAGAGAGAGAGAGAGAGAGAGAGAGAGAGAGAGAGAGAGAGAGAGAGAGAGAGAGAGAGAGATATGGGTCGCTGTGGTGAGTCTTGACTGTGGTTCGTTAACATCCTGTGGGGGACCTCCTGTGGGCCTGTGAGACAGAGACGAGAGGAGAATGGAAGTGTCGTCTAAAATGAGAAGACAGTCTGAGCAGCATTGAAAATTTATGAATTGATTAACTCCTATTCTTTTTCAGGTGCTGTTAAGGAAGGAGACTCACAAACACTGTCCCATCCAACCATTCCTTCCCCTCTCCAACCTGTCTTTGTCTACAGCAGTGCATCAACTTATAAACATTTAATTGGTAAGGAATTGTAATAAATTTGATAACTGTTATAAGGTTTGTTGATACACATGCATACCCTGTAAACACACTCTTAAGAGGTGTGGCACTGATTACAAAACTATTTATGAATTTATTAGTTTGTTGTGGAAAAGCATCTCCCACTATCACTAAAATAAGGGTGTTGTAATGAGTGCATGCTTCCTACCAAAGTCCAAAGGTGATAGAGAAAAAAATGTTTGCCAAGACCCCAATGAGAGATAAGAAGAGGCCTTTGTCATGCAGTGGAATCACCTCTACTTTGGATACGTACAAAATCAAATGTTACGCCACGTGATGTTCTCAGCCCCCCACTCCCCCACCAACACAACCCTCATTCCACAATACAATAAATACATCTGTAAAACCATCTTTGGACCTTACATGCATTAAATCCCTCCACTCCCCCGCTACTATCCCCTTAAGAACAAGGTAGACAACACATGCCAACACATAACAAGCATTGGCATATATCAAATACCCAATAAAAATATAAATAAATAACAGCAACACTGATGAATACAATTTACATCGCTGTCTGTCAATAATTCAATCCTGCCAATAACAACCACAGTGCTCAAGACACGAAGCATAAAATAGTATCATTGGGCATATAAAATATATATCTATAAGGTGGGGACCATGTTCTGTACAGTAAAATGCATTAAAAACAATCCTAACACAAGTATACGAGGCCAGTGGCAGTGGTAGTGGCAGTGGTAGTCTCACACACACCACACTGAGCACACAAGGTGATGAGGGTGAAGTGACAAATGGTAATCCGTCAGTGTGTGTGTTTGTGTGTTGATGCTGCAGTTCAAGAGCCACATTGCACCCCATAAATAAGTGACATGGTTTCTATTACTCTTATATCACAGGAGAAGGATGGAGGAGGAACTATGGTGAGCAATAATAGTGGACAGGTTGACTATCAATAACCAGGCATGAGCAAACACCTAATTCTGGGTACAGCGCCATCAAAACATATACATAAACAGTGCCTAAGGAAAGGAAAATAGTGATGCGCCAACCCAAGACATTTGAAACCGCCTTGAAAACTGATGGAACTGGTATGTTGATATTATTGATAGACAACCTGTATCATGACATGTATGCTCCCCTCCCAGAGAATATTGGATAACATATAACACCTATGTGCATTGAGGCATCATGGTATTGAGTTAAGACGATATTCAACAACTTTGTACAAACCGATACGCCGGGAGATTACATAAGAGTTGAGCGTACAGTTGTTCAAGGTTATTCAATCATTATTCATCTTCATTGGCATCACAAGGTAAACACACCACTCAAATAGTACGGCTCAAATCTTGTGTTATCTCCTAGTATGTTAAGTTGCTATAAGTTGTTGTATACGGGTCTTAATGCTACATGAAGAACAGAAACAGTATGACAACTCCAGTCACTGTACTCGAACAATCACTTCTGACAACACTTAATTAACGGGAACATGCAAGTGATAAAGGGTGAAGGTGTTGTTGATGATTCTAAACCATCACACGTCACCAGTGTTGACCGTAAACTAACCTGAGCAAACAAATTGCTTTAAATTCTCTCAAGTATAAAACAATCTTAGTAATAATTGGCTAACAGAAAAAATATATATATGATCCTTGGCAAATGTTCTAAAAAAATCACTTGGAAGATTTAAGTTTCTTCCAACTTCTCACACGACACACACTCACTCATATGACACTTGTATTCAATGGCTAAGAAATAAATAAGAGAACTACAAAATAAGTTTACCTATCTATATACCAGGCTTTTATCCCCCTAAAGGAGGGTAGCCACAAGACACACATACACACACCCACGCACACATACACATACACTCCTCTCACTTAGTCTGTAGGAGAGAAGAGAAGCACACCCTGCCCACGTACTGTACATAAGGTCAGTCATACACCTTGGGACGAGGACGAGGATGTCTGTGCCACTTTATATTAACTGATGCCGTCTCCCTCCCTCCCTCCCCACACCTGACATGAACCAAGACTCACAACAGATGCACAACAACCACAACGTCTAAGAACCTTGACATGTGTATAATTACATACTATCTTCAGTGATTCATCACAAGCAAACATTTGAAGATTTTTTTCAAAGATACTATAAAATTATATTTATATATATGAAAATAGATTGTGTATATAGAAAAAGTATATATATTTTTCAAATCACCACAAGGTAGCTTTCCACAACACTAAAAACTGTTTTGAAATGTGCAAAAGTTTTGTCCATAAAATCCTAACAGATATTTCTATATATTTTCAGGCAACTCCCGCAAGTCACAATGCCTTCAAAAAGTATATTCATCTTATGTAAAGACAACCTCCGCAATGCATCATTAATGTATTCCAAAGATACCAATATTATGCAAAAATCCCATATGCTATTATGCATTAGCATCATAATGGCGATCTACTGTACATAAAAGCTTATTAAATATATTTTTAATCATACTATTGGACCATCCACATGCCAGCATGTTTGGTCACGAATCCGCTTTGCAAGGATGAACGCTGCAACATTCAGATCAAAACATTAAAAACTTTGACACTAACACAATGTGAGTTTGTGATGCCATGTCAATACCACTCAAGGGAACCAAGTTAGAGTGAGTACCAGTGTGAATACAATGCAATGCTGAGGTTGTCTTTACAGTATTATAAAATCAGACTTGTACTCACCAAGTCACTGACCAATATCTTGATTAAAATTGTTAAAAAATCACATAGACAAGTTGTAGTAGTTTGTTTGTCTCACGTTGTAAGGTGTAAGATCACACTTGTACACCTGCAAACACACTCACCGTAACAAAAATACATAAAAATACTTTCATTCATACATTCACACACACACACACACACACACACACATCCATGATTGTCTGAGATTGCCAAAACTCGCCTCCAATCATCAGCATCAAACTAAAACAAACATCAAGTCACTTGGTAACATCTCACACTGATGCTCATCCCCTCAACAACACAACCTGGACCAACACTTGCACACCACAACACACTACACACCACCATTCAATTCCTTGTCACACAAAACACGAACTGTACACCTCACCCTCCTTCCTACCCTTAAAACTCTCTCGGAATACCTCTTCACTAACATTTTAGCCCTTGGCCTACCTTTAAAAACACACACATACCAATACACACACACATACACCCATACACACTACTTGACAACACAAATTCCTGATGTGTGGTAGAGCTAAGTTGCCTCAATAAGGTGGTCTGAGGTTGGGTCCGAGGGAGTGACACCTGCAGACACAACCACCACCTGCTCCTGTCCCTGTGCCTTGTCAACGGAGGTGCGGCGGTACTCCTCCTTGACCAGCACCATCATCAGCACCACCACCACGCCCTGACCTGCTAGGAGGTAGTCCATCCAAAGCACACTCTCTGCACGGGGCAAAACAAGGGAAGGATTAAACGTCTTCATTGAACTGTTTTATATTTTGGATAATGAGGAATAATTGGTAAAGATGATTAAATAGATGTAATGATTTAAAAGAAAAGAATATTTACGTGATTTAAAAGACAAAGATTTACAATATTATAAAGAATTTTCAGATATTTCTAGAATGCTTTAATAATGTTGTTTTTTCATTAAGGAAAATAAACTTTTAAAAATGAGAAATAATTTGACGCAATATTTTCAGTTTGCATCAAAATTATATCAAACAAAAGGGAGATCATGCATTTGTTATCTTCAAAATAGTTCAAATGAATATAAAAAAAACACATTCATACCAATCAAAAAAGAAAAAGAAGAATCTATGAAAAAAAATCACCGAAAAATACTTACTTAATATTTTTTCTTGACTTATTTCTTCATTAATGTTTTCTTTCACTGTATCTCTCTCTTACTCACTTTTTACGAAGGGTGTCTGCATGACGAAGAGGAAGATTGCCGCCACAATGTTCCAGCAGATAGTGAGGAAGGCTCCAACGACGCCTTCTGACACGGGGAAAGCCAGCTCCACCGCCAGCTCAAAGAAGAGTGGTGAGCAAGCATAGTTGAACGACGCACCGATGATTACACTGATGAAAAGCTGGGCTGTGGCGGCGAGGAAATAAAACAAATGAAAACAATGCAGTGGAAATGGGAGGGAGGAATAACACATAGACACAGCAGAAAAAAACAAAACTTAACATAAAAATAAAAGAATAAATTGACTTAGCATACTAGAGAAGCTTTTTGCTAGATTAAGAATTGAAAGTTAACCAGAAGACATTGTAAAAAGGAAAATTAACAGGATAATTTGAGGAGCAGGTCTCTCTCTGTCTCTCTCTCTCTCTCTCTCTCTCACCTTTGCTAAATGGAAGACACTGGTTCATGAGGAGGAGGAACCAGGTGTAGCCAGCCGTCGCCACCACCATGAGGCAGATAATGGTGAGCTTCATGTAGCCGAAGAGAATGTCTGAGAAGCGTGAGGCCAGGATAGCCATGAATACTCCCCCGCAGGTCACGTACACACCCATCCAGCTAGCCTCGTCCTGGGGGAATAAAGAAGGATATGGGTGAGCGGGTGATTTTATTATTTTTTTTTTTTGATGGGTGATTGGGTGTTTTTGATGGGTGATTGGGTGGGGAGTGTAATTGGGTGAAAAAGTATAAGTAAATGGAACAAAAAAAAAGTGAGTGCAACAAACTATTAATGCAAAAAAAAGAAGAAGAAAAAAAAAAAAAAAAAAAAAAAAAAAAAAAAACTATAGATATAAGAAAGTTGATGTATATTCCATTAATTTGATTCAACCCATTAATGTAAAAAAATAAAAAATATAGTGTCACTTGCCTGATTGATGTCAAATGCCGCTACATTGATGTCAAGCACACTGGACCAAGCCACATTGATGCCCAGAGTGATGCTGTACGGCAACACAAGGAGCCAAATGTTCTTGTTCCTGTGAGGGGAAGAAACACGTATTAATGTGGAGAGATGGAGGAAAAGACGTATTAATGTAAGAAAATGGAGGAAAAAAGTATTAATGTGAAAAGAAAATCATGTGTTTGGTTAAGTTATAGAAGCAGTAATGAAGTGAAGAAAGGAATGATAAGTCTTACAAAGGAACATTAAGTCTTACCTGAATAGCATCTTAACGTCTTGGCTAAAAGGTACCGGCTTCTCGTGGAAGAAGGACGTAAGGGATGGCGGCTTCTTGGGTTTCTCGGGGAAATATGAAATGACGCCAATTAAGAGTGCTGCACACAACCCAAAACCTGCAATCAACACAGATAACATTAATCTCTGGTGACAAGTGGGATTTTTTTAAACGTTTTGTGTTGTCCTTTAGCCAGTACCCTTTTAATGTCAACAACAACAACAACAACAACAAAAATCAAAATCTCACAAGCACCTCAGCCTCTTACCATCTCTAACCGAAAAATATATATATATAGAAATAATTTAATAAATAGATAAATGTTAATAATGATAAAAGATGCACTTCAATTGTAATCTAATATCATCCATCCATCTTATTCAATGCTTTCACACCTCCACATAATAATAATAATAATAACAACATCATACAAGCTTAATTCCTATCTAACAAACACCACCACAAACTGAACCACTTAACAAATCCACTTACTGATCCACATATAGTCTCGTATCTTCATCCTCAACAATTCCACTTCTTCAGGATCCACATCAACAGTGGAGTTCCCATGACCATTTTTATTTCCCGGCAAGTGGATCATAAGAGGTCCGAGGAAGAACCCGCCAGCATTACCCAGCTGATTAAAGGTGCAACCAATACCTGAGGACGGAAGGACAGGTGACTAAAAGTGTAATAAATTAAACAGGAAAATTCACTATTGCATTTCCTTCTCTCCACCGTCGCCATCCTTATTTTGAAGCACTAATAATAATAAGTTCAAGTATCAATTAACTATCTCCGGTACCGTGAAATAGAAAGACAGGATGCGAATGTGACTCAAATCCTTTATATTACAACTCAATACTAAATACAGTCTTATTGAATGGTGTTTAAGTGTGATTACCTGTGGCTGTGGTGCGCTCGTTATGAGGAAACCACCTGGAGGAGATGAGGGAGGGAGCGGCACCAATGATGATTCCAGCGAACCCGTTAAGTACAGCTCCTATGTGTGCCAGGCTGTGGGAAGGTCAAGTCAGGTCAAGTCAAGATGGAGTAGTTTATGGTTTAGTAAGGTTAAGTGATGATGTGTATTATATTACATTTACCTGAATTTGATTAGTTTGGTTTGACTTGTAAAGGGAAATGGAGGTGGAATGATAATGAATTCCAAGTGTGTTTTGCCTTACCACTTGTAATATATATATATACATGAGGACAAAGCACATCCATCCTCCTTGACTTACACTGTGAATGCTCGTTCCTGTGTGGTGAAGCATCTGACTCCTGTGCCGAGTGACATGAAGGCAGCCGTGAGTAACAAACACACCCGGATACCTGGAAGGGTCAGTACATGTGTTAGCCGGCAGACATGTGTGAGTATAATAGTTTACACATACAGATACATACACATTAACATACATTACTATTTCTAGGCATTGTTTAACTATTATTAGGTATATTAAGCTATGTATAGACATTATTTAACTATTTCTAGACTCTATTAGAATATATAATTAATTTTCAGCATTTTAAACTATATATTACTCACATTTTCCCACACACACACACCTCATCACCTTCTCTTTCCCTCCTCCTCACCCTCCCTCACACTCCTCATCACCATCCCTTACACTCACCGCCTCACTCACCCTTGGTTTGCAGGAGGAAGGTCATTGGTATGAGTCCAGTAATCATGGTAATGGTGCCCCACATAGACAGAAGTGCAATCTCCGCGTCATCCCAGTTTGGATATGCCTTCTTCACTGAGGCTGTGATGGGACCCCAAGTATTCCACACGGCACACTGGAAAGGTGACAGAAATTCATTAGTTTATTTCAATTCCCGTAACTTAATTATTTGAATATATATACAGTATCACACACTTCTTTTTACATATATACAGTCATAAGGTAATGATGGTTATGTCCACATGAAGTTTGTAAGATTAGAATCATTACCAACCTGCATGAAGCCCATTCCAGCGAAGAGGAAGAGGATGAACCACCTTCGTTTATACACCTTCACCTCTACACTTGACACCATTACTTGGGTTTCAGGTGGATCTGTGGACACATAGGAAGGTCAGTACCACAGTAGATGGTTGGGCAATGTGGTGGATGAAAGGATGGTTAGTTAAGTGTGTTTTGTATTCCAATAATAACTTCTTCTCCTTGCTTGCTTGCTTTTCTTGTTACACACTGACTCTGTAATTAATTAGTACACGTCATGGGTTCTCCGGTAAGTTCAAGGCTCACTGTACTGCTGTAGATTTACCAAAAAAATCCCTCGTATTTAGCATTTGATAAACAAAAATAAAAATCTACGTAAAATATCTCTGCAAATGAGATCGATTAACAACTAAATACTCCGGAAAATCTCTCGTCTCACCTCACTGTTACATAGAACTTAGCATTCAAATGCACGTATTATATTATATTGTTAACTAATAAGCATGTTGACTTTCCAAAAAAGACAACTAACTTACCCTCAGGAAGGATTGCCTCCATGTCATCTTCTATAGACATCTTTGGCAGTGTTATTACTGTTGTTGTTGTGAGGAAGGAAGCAGAGGGAGTGGTAGTACAGCAGTGGTGGCAACTCCTGAAAACAAGATAAAAACTAACCATTAAATATTCTAACAACACTATATGGACCTAACCTTACCTAAACTACCTTTATCTATCTATACATAAGCTGTGTACTACAACTAGGTAAATATACTGATGGGATGTGATGTGCGCAGGATGCTTTCACTGCCATCTCTACTCTACCCACCTTCATCTAACATAACCTAACCTAACTACTATCTCCTATCACCTGCATCGATTTCATAATGATAGAGGTGATGCAATAAGGAGGAAATACGTCAGAGTCTTTCCACATCAAGATCACCACCACCACCACCAGCATCACTTGTGTGGTTTAGTCAGCCACATATGTGTCCTCTGTTTAGTGTGTCAGAGGTTCAATTAACCACATAGCTAAAGAGAAACAATTTTTATTCATCTAGTTATGTGAGTTTTATTTTCCGCAGATAAATTCATTGGTTGGTGTTCGAAATAATAGAAATACTGATGCTATGCTATACGTACTACCTATCTTATGCTTGGTGTTACCTATAATCTCTCTCTCTCTCTCTCTCTCTCTCTCTCTCTCTCTCTCTCTCTCTCTCTCTCTCTCTCTCTCTCTCTCTCTCTAATGATAAGTTACACACACACACACACACACACACACACACCTTTTCATCACCATTATCCACACATGAACTCGAAACATTTCCTACAAAAAAAACAACCATAGAATAGTTACCAAATAGAGATAAACAGAATATCAAAAACCCACAAATATGCAATACTCCCCCATACAATAGATGGATGTTGTTGATATAGATAAGAATTAAACAAATATTAGGTTACATTATCTTTGTACTGTCATATGGTGAGGGTGAGAGAGAGAGAGAGAGAGAGAGAGAGAGAGAGAGAGAGAGAGAGAGAGAGAGAGAGAGAGAGAGAGAGAGAGAGAGAGAGAGAGAGAGAGAGAGAGAGTGTTATCAATACAAATCTATATCTATTCAGATTTCCTATGAATCAATACAATCTCAATACACCACCATCTCCACCATCACCACCACAATAATAGTAAGAATAAGAGGTCATAGCTAATATGCTTGATTTATGAATGACTTGTACACCATTTCATTATCAGTTGCTTGTAAAAAATATCTTCTTTTTTTTATATTTCCAGTAACAATGACATACTCCACAGAAAAGGAGATTAAAATGATATTAATAACTTGAATGAATGAATGACTGCTTGCTATCTATAAATTATCAGGTATTTGGAAAGAAGTAGTACATTTATTCTTTGGTGTATTTTACTTTTTTTGAGTCTAAAGAGAAAAATATATACTATGTGATGTAAGGATTCATATGTGACGTTGTAAGATACTAGTAATAAATGATAGTCTGGTGCATTTTACTTTTTTTGAGTCTAAACAAGATGAAGTAATATATTCTATGCTATATAGATTCACATATAACCTAATAAAATACTATTGATAAAATTAATAATAGTCTGCTTAAAGAACAAAACTAGATTACACAAATTACCCAAAAAAACAAGTACAAAGCCTTCTATAAGACCTTGTATGTGTGATAATATTTATACATAATGTGTTGCCTCATAGTCTAGATCTTGCAAGAGATAAAATTAAAAAGAAATTTAAATATATGTTAAATTTCTCAGTAATTATTTCACTTAAAACCCAAATACCACATCAGCTTTTTTTTTCTTTTTTGTTAAGAACTAAAAATAAATAATAAATAAGATGAGTTCCTTAATAATACCATAAGCTCTTTTTTTTTTTTTTTTTTTTCTTTCCGTCTTCACTGATTCATAAACATTTTTCAAGGAATTATAATACTATCATTCACTAGTTCTTTTTAGTTATACATAAAAATAATAATAATAAAAAAAAAATTGCTCACTGTAGCTACTTATGGCGTTGAAGGTCATCTCGCCATCCAAACTAACCAAACAAATAAATAAATAAACAATCTTAAACCAGACCAAAGCATTTTAATAAATTCATTCTCAAGAAGTGGGTTATGCAAACACAAACAGATGATTATTATTCAAAGTCCTGTTTATGGATGCTGTTTACAACCAACTGCAGTATAACCTAACCTAACCTAACCTTCATAAACCCATCTTCCATTTTCTTGAGTCGAGTACAGAACAAAGAAAACCAAAAAAATACTCTGCTTAATTATGTTAAGGACAGTGACCTAGTAAGCTTTAACTAAATAATATAATATAATAAAACACCATAGTACAAGGTAGGCTAGAAGGTGCATGTTTTTCATTAATAAGGTGGATTAAGGGAAGATATTTCAGCATCTCATCCGTGTAATCACTTCCACATCCCATCCCATCCCATCCCTTTACTCAAACCTTTACTTCAAATCTACAAGCTAGCCCAAGGTATTGACATAGTTAAGGATGGATATTTCTTACAATATGAATCAAGAGAGAACCGACCACACACTAGGACACACACACACACACCAGGAGACACAGCATTAAGCTATCTAATTACCTTTATCACTATGGGTAAGCAATCACCTCCACCTTTTATCCCTTTACTCATCTCCACATCCCTTTACTCATCTCCACATCCTTTTACTCATCTCCATCTCTGTACTCATCTCCACATCCCATCCCTGAGATCCCACCCACATCACTCATCTCCACAGAAACGCCACTCACAGCTTATCAAAATGAGAGAATATGTTACAAAGGAAGGTATAGGGATAAGGAAGGTGTGGAATGAGTCTGGTTTAGTTATATTACCTGGTGTAGGTGGAAACACAGGTCCACGGTGCTTCAAACAGCTGTTAAGAGTGCTTGTGTGTTTGACTGTTTGTGTTTGTTTGGCTCGGTCAGCTCAGTTGATGTGTGGAGGCGAGGTGCGTGGAGGCAGCTTAACTAATTTATTATATTGTCTATTTTCTTGGAGACCGATTAAAATACTTATTATATTGTCTATTTTCTGAGTTATATGCCCCTTTTCTGCCTTATTATAGTGGTCGTTTTAGTTTGAGTGTCGACGGAATGTTAGTTACTGAATAAATACGTAGATGACTTAGCTTGTTTTACGAATGATCATATTATAGTTACTGTTATATATTGTTTTATCGTGTTTCATATATCACACACATGTTACACAGCACCTTCACTTCACTATTACACTATCATACGCCTTGTATATAACTTTTCTTACACCGTACACAAGTCACAAGACAATCACGTGAGGGCAGGACTTGCAATTTCTGTTTAACTTAGCAAGCTTCACAGTGGCGACAACCCAACACAGTACCCTCACTCATGTCATATGACTGTCTGCTTCACTCCTCCAGTCTCCACTCCCTCCCTATACTCCCTCCACCCCTCTCCCTGTCTCCTTCCCTCTACCAGCCTCCCTCCCTGTCTCCCTACACCAGTCTCCCTCCATTCCATCCCTCCTCTCCCAGTCTTCCTCCCTCCTCTCTCACACACCAAGGTCTTTCGTGCTCATCCTTACACGCCTATATCACTCACTATCACTCGAGACAATACAGATAGCAGACACTGGATAAACGCAGAATATACTATACTTTGAGTTATGAATTAGACTTTCGACTTGTTCTATCTGCGTATTAGTTTAAGCTGAGTTGACTGAACCGAACCTGAAAATGTTGACGCACAAGGACTTGCTGGGTGCTTTTGTGGTACAGTGAGAACTCATTTTAACCTATTGACCCGTTTATTATATTAGTAAGTGAGTGAGTTTACTTTGTGTGTTATAGAGAAATTGCAAGTCATGGTGCTACTTTGGCTTGTTATCTACAAGGAAAAAGTATCTACACCGTACAAGTTTTATTTTGGAATGATATCTACATAGTATAACTTATTATAACATATATAACAAAGAAAATATAATTGAAATAGTTGGGTTAGTCTAACCTAACCTAACCTAACCTCTAGATAGCATACCAAAGTAGATGTTCGTTCTATTGAGCTATAATGAAATTGAATTGGAATGTAATAATAGATGTAGGAGTGTAAAGTATTATGCATTTTTTTCTTGGCAAGCTATGGTGAAATACAGTTTGATATTATAGTAATCAAGAAAATAAGGCCAGATTCGTGTTCAGTATAATCTAAAACCTCATTGTACCAATTTTCATGAGATTCGGAGGTGTGGAAATTTTCATGAAATGTTGTAGGGTACACCCTTAGAATTTTTTAGCTAAATCACATATTTTGAAATAACTCAAAATGTATGGGGTTTACGTAAAAGACATATAGAATATAAAAGAAAGAGCAAGAGACGTTCGTTCTATTGAGCTATACTAGAACTCAATTGGAATTTAATTTTAGGTGTAGGAGTGTAAAGTATTATGTATTCATTTCTTTTATAAAATTTTAATTTTCTTCATAGGTATTTGAGTTATTGAAAAGACGATGACTTTATAAGATATACATAACCAAACTCCATAACTTTACTTCTATACAATTTTCCTTTAAGACTAATATTTACGTAGTAAAATGGGAAAACCTTTTTCGACCTCAATTCTGGTGGAATTTACGGGCCACAAAATGGAAAATCCAAATATTATAGTAAGGACAAAACTAATTCCAGATTCGTGATCAGCATGCCCGAGAACCTCTTGGTACCAAGTTTCATGAGTGGTGTTGAAACATTAACCTAACCTAACTAACGTTTCCCACCCATTTGACTTTTTCGCTGAAATCATGATATTTTGAATAACTCGAAAAGTATGAAGTTTACGTCAAAAATGTATGGAATAGTGTCCTCCTTTCCTTCCATCTTATAACTGACCTTCCTCTCCTCGTAGGACCTTCAGTTTCACTCACCCTTTCTTCACAAACAAAGTAGATTCATAACACGTAGATCGCATTATTAAGTGTAGATCCCATACCAAAGTAGATTCATGACACGTAGATAACAAGCCAAAGTAGCACCGTTCATATCCTTCCCTCACGTTATTGTGTCTTGTGACTGCATAGGAAAAGTTTTATAAAAGTGTGTGTGTATCCACACACACACACACACACACACACACACACACACACACACACACACACACACACACACACACACACACACACATAATTTGACAATTATATATTAGATTGGTGAAACCTTACTCTACATGTCTTTTTCTTTTCTTTATATGTAAAAAAAAAAAAAAGTCTTACTATAATATTATGAGTGTACTGGTGATGGCTTACTATATATATGTTTTTTTAGTTATGAGTGTATTGGTGATGGCTTACTATATATGTCTTGGTTACTCACACCAGCCATACTCAAATAGCATAGCATCGCGTTACTGGTCAACGTGACTCAGGCAGGATGCGGTTTGGGGACCACGTGTGTGTGTGTGTGTGTGTGTGGAGGAATGTGATGAAAGAACTTGTTGATTCATAGCTTGGTAATACATTTTCATCCTACGAGAAATAGTACTTTAAACTCCATTGAAATAGTGTGTTAAGGACAAAATATAGCAAGGTGTTCTTAGGCTGTAATTCAAGTGTATTTAAAGCCACTTGAATGGATAGCCAGACACTAATATATCACGTAGAATAAGTGTCGTGTTAAGTTAGGTTAGTTAGATTAGTTTATTAGAACCATAACATTGAGCTACCATATGAAGACAATCCCCTAGCTTACACTCTTCCGTCCTCACTGGCGACATTGCCCTCCCCACTTCTTCAGACACCTCCCTCTCCCCCTCCCCTCATTCAGACACTACCTCCCTCTCCCTTCCTCAGACGGCGAGACATCTTGGGGTATGTGTGTGTGGGGGGAGGTGAAGGCAATTACGTCACTGATAACTACATTTGCAAACGATATCCAGCTTCCATACATCGATTTTCATTCATAGGTTGTATCTACGTAGATGTGTTTGTCCAGGTTGTGTATGTGTGTGTGTGTGTGTGTGTGTGTGTTTGTGTATGAGAGAGAGATAATGAGAGTACATATGCACTGCTTGAGCTGTAACCTATATATTAAAAGGATAATGAAGTATTCATGTGCGTATATAAATAGTTAATTCGGTAGCCCTACAGCCTACACATATATTAATTCCTTACTATTATATTATATATGTTGCTTTTGATATAAAAAACAAAACAAAACAAGCATAATGATTGAAATATATTATGGAAGTTGTAGTAAATAGCGACATGTTGGCTTCTAACCTTGGGACGGAGGGCAGGGCATGTGTAGTTTCATATCAGGATATATTTTCGAATAAATTGCAGGTGTTATTAGGTAAGAATAACTGCATAGAATGTAATAATATATATTACTGTATTTATTTAATAGTAAAAGAAGACAAGGCAAATGCTGTAAATCCACAATAATGATTTTAGATTTTTTTGAAACTAACCCCTTACCTCTCTAAATATACTGTATTCACACATTGATTCGCTTGAGTAACACTGAAAGATATATATACATATATACATATATATATATATATATATATATATATATATATATATATATATATATATATATATATATATATACACACACACACACACATATATATGATTGTCTACAAGCTGAACATTTATTTTTAGCATATCTAAAAAAAATGTACCACTTCACTCTTACCTCGACTTTTCTCTTCAAGATCTTACCACCATAGCAATCAAGTGATAGATAACTGAACACTCAAGGTCTTCAAGCAATAATCAATACACTATTAACACAATTAAAATCTTTATTGTCTTTTTTCACATGGAGGTGGTGGTGTTGCACGGGTGGAGGTGTGGGTGAGGGGGGGTGGGGGAGGAACAGTCTTATTGGGCTACGTTAGGTTAGGTGAGGTTAGGTTAGGTTTAAAAGACTATTTGCCTGCACTCTGATCCTCCCTCACAATGCCACACCCTAACACTGTCTTTTAATTGTATATGCAAATTGTGACTCGTGGACATAGTTTACGTTGCGTTGACATGGTAGACATTGCAAGAGGTGACTTAGCATGTATATGTACTTCAACCCAGAATAACATAGAGGGTATATTATTAGTTTATATATAGATATTTGTTGCTATTTCACCTACTTACACATATTCAAGGGCTCAGTATATTAATATTATTATTATTATTATTATTATTATTATTATTATTATTATTATTATTGTTGTCATTATTCGTATTATTATTATTATTATTATCATTATTATTATTATTATCATATCTACTTAACCCTATGATATTATGTACATTCTCAATACATATAAAGTGATGTGGGTACAATTATAAAAATACTGTATATCAATGTACAAGTTTTTAAGCCGTTCGGGTGATGATTGATCGTCATTGTATAGAAGCTGACTTGGTATATTAATGTATAAATGTGTATATACGGGTGACACAGATGGATATACTACTATAGAATATAATGACAGTGATGAAACATGAGTTAGACTATATTGACGTTCTGATAGTGATGATAATTGGGGGATTGTTATATGTATAGATTTTCTCTCCCTCTCATTTTCTCTCTTTCCGAAGCGCGCAAGACTACAAAACATCATATAGCTATTTTTTTTTATACATATATTGTTTATCGTGTGTGTGTTATTATTGTGGATTTGAGTTATGAGTAAGAGGTTTATATATCTATACCACCTTTGTTTTATATCTTTATCTTCCCACATCGGGCTGACAAAGTGTGCCAACTTGCAACTTATTAAATAACATCAAGTCGGTGTAAATATTTCTAAGGTAATCTATAGTTTCCATGTTTTCCAGTATTTCTATAGATTATTCTCACACACACACACACACACACACACACACACACACACACACACACACACACACACACACACACACACACACACACACATACACACACACACACACACACACATCATATCTCCGTCACCGATAAACGTAATAAAAATGATCGTAATAGTAGAGCGTTGTCAAAGTTATTATTTATTTATTCATTTTTTTCAAGGGACATGAAGCAAGATTGATACATTTCCCCCCATGAATATTTTACTCATTTCCGTGAGCCGTTCTGACATAAAACGAGAATTTGTTCCCACTTTGAGCAATGAACCGGGGTCGTTATGGTAGTTAAGTTTGCATTGTTAAGTCACTATTCACTACTACCTACAATTTTTTTTCTTATTACATATATGGAAGGATAATTATAACTAAAAATTTTTGTTTGCTTTTTTTTTCTCTCTACGTTAATATTAATTTATCTTCTTATTTTTTTTTATAGTCCATACGTGGTTATTTTTTACTTCCATTCTCTCACAATCGTTTTTTATAACAAATCCATCATTTTCACTTTCATTCTAGCTTTTTTTTTCTATAATTTCCTAACTTATTTCAACCACATGCTTACTACGCACATGAAAACTTGTATTTATGTTTAGCCTTGGCATGAAAAGGAAAAATTTATCCTCTTCCTTGAACGTGATAAGATCTGTTTGTGTTTGTTCTATGCGACTGCCCTGACCAAAGCTAGACCAGCGCACCAACAACCTCTGATTCACTATGCAAGTTACGTGGAATGAATGAACTAAATCAAAAACCCGCGGCAGATAATAGGAGTCATGTGGTATTATAGTATATGCAAAGGTTGTTCAATTATTAGTTATTAGTAGAGAAAAAAATATACGGATTCATTTTGTGCATCAGCCAATAAATACCTCGGTCGTTATCTAGTTTCAGCCTCATTGACTAACTCTATCATACTAAGCCGATATGTCTCCCTTTTACACATAATTTATACTAATATGACCATTTGCATCACAATAGACTGGTCATTGAGATAAACATCCCTATTTTTGAAAGAAATAATGGGCACTTTACGAGAATCCCGGAATTTAAAAAGGAAAGTCAAATAAGATAAGTTTCGATCCTTTAAAGTTGAGGGTTCACTAATCTGACTGAATCTATTAATATGACTGTATAGTGACTGATTATAACCTCACTACATATATCTAACTTCACAACTGACTGTACAACTGACTCATCCACTGATCCCAGAATACCCGCTGAAAACCAGTGACACATTTCTGAAACTACCGAACTAACGATTGACAATATTCACTCATTAACCAGTAAACTTATCTACCCGGTGACAGAGACTGAACACCCACCCACCAACACACCCACACACACACACACACACACTATAACCCATGTATTCCTTAAACATTACAGCACACCATGACACCCTAACCTGAGCAGAGGTAAAATTAGCCACATAACCAAACAAACAACGGTCTTCCGTCCCGGCTAACCATTAAATCAACACACAAACGTAGCTTACCGGTGCTATCCTTCTCCTGTGCCATTTTGAGTGACTCCTTACATCCTGCGAGCCAAGGGAAGGATATAAAGCTGCCACACACTAAGTATTCCTTCGTAAAACAAAAAAACATAACCGCAGAGACTCAAACAGTTCCGCAGCGGCCATGTTGAGATTGATGAATTTGAAAGGTGAAGCAGAAGACAAACGTAATGCGCACCGCTAGAAATCAATCTCATTTATGACGTTTATTAGTTTTATTAATGTTTTCCTTAAAGGATGAACATGTTAGATGCATTCAGGTGAGTATCCCAGTTCGATGTTCGGTAAAAAGTTACTTAATTATCATCCATTATTTAGTGTTTCAGAATACATTAGTCTCGCCTCATAACATATATTCAAAGATTGTAGTGAAATGGTGCATTGAAACGTGTTATATTATTATGAGGTATATCTACGTATGGGAATTATACGTATAGACAAAATATCGAGTTATGAGTATGATCTGTTTCCATTTTTAGAAGAGGGAAAATTACTCCCTGCAGTAGGAATCTTACTTGGTGTTCCAGTACTGCATTGACGCTAAAATATAGGATTAACTAAATTATTTCACACAGTTGGTTGTATATACCTTTGAAGAGCGTTTATCTACCTTGTATATATGAAAACTTATATAAAAAAGTTAACACCGTATATTGTAATTATAACATAAGCACCACTGGTTATCTACATTACATATCTCCTTTCCCACAATAGTATGGAGTGTAAAAAAACATTAATTCACAACCCATAGCTAACTGTCAGTGTTTGGGACGTAGCCTGAACAATAACAGAGGTGCAGGTGCAGAGGGAATATTCAGTTCGTTATAGAATTAATCACACTCGGAGGGAGAAGGTCAGCTGGAGAGGAAGGGCAGTTAATGGTGAAGCGTGTGTCCCATCCAGGCAGACAAACAGGTGGAGGAGGTGGAGAAGGAGGTGGAGAAGGAGGTGGAGGAGGTGGTGGAGGAGGTGGAGGAGGTGGAGGAGGTGGAGGAGGCTCTACACCGGCAACTGTCTAATCCACTATTATGCTGAGCGCTATTGAGGGGGTCCAGAAGCAATCAAGATGGATGGACACACACATACACACATACATACATACACAGACACACACACACTCTCTCTCTCGCTCTTCCACACACACACACACACACACACACACACACACACACACACACACACACACACACACACACACACACACACACACACACACACACACACACACACACACACACACACACACACACCTTATATATATAGTTATCGATCACAGCTTGCGTTCATCGTGTTACTGGGAGAAATTGAAGGACACTGAGCAAAGGTTACCAACTAAAAGTAACACACAAACACCCACGTCAAGTATATCACATTACCTGGAGCAAAGAAACTAAAACATAATTGATATTTCATAACATATCTCTCTCTTTCTCTCTCTCTTTCTCTTTCTCTCTCTCTCCTAAGTCCACCTGTATATTGAGCATCATTAACACGATTGTATGTTGGTTAATAGATGTTTTAGTATAGAGTAAAGTACAGTAGTAATGAGAGTTGTGACCCACTCTTACAACACATGGAGTGGGTGAGTCAGTGAGTGAATGAGTGAGGTGCGTCAGTGATAGCATAGTGTTGAGTACCAGTAGATAGCACGAGGTTATTCAGTTAGTGCGTGTGTGTACGTGTGTGCGTGTATGTAGATGAATGCGTGAGGTGAGACAGGTGAAGGCGTGTACGTACAGTAAGTATCATCGCTTGTGTGGATTGTCAGTGTTCCTTTTTCAACCTTACAGAAAAGTGGAATAAATGACTACAAAACGTTTGACATCCACTTTGTAGTTTATCACAGAAACTAAGTAGAGCGTTGAACAAATAAAATAAAATAAATATAAGTAAAATAACACCAGGAATACGTAAGTGCCTTGGGTTATGAGAACGTGAGATTCCAACCTCTCCAGCACGCGTGTTTACTCCCTCTTACAAGCTGGAAGGTGATAACAAACTCCACACGTCAAATAACACACTAACGCGGCACTAACTCCCTTACATCAACCTTCAAGTGTACAGTGCCAACAGGGGCCACACAACACTGGCACTGGCACTGGCACTAATAGCCTCGCTCAATACCACTTCAGTCCGCCAGGCATTCAAGAATATTGTTGGTGACTTTAGCATGCGGTAAAGGAGTCCCGCAGCCATAAAGCCGGAGTTCTGTATCTTCCGTTGACGAGGTATTGCTACATGCTTGGTCACACACCTTTAAAACCTTCGCCTAGCTATGATTCGTTGGGGTTAATTTGGTGGACAAGCCGCGGCCTCAACCCTTCCATCTCAACACACATGACTCGTACCTCTTGGGTGGTGGAGGAAAACGTATTATAAACAGGTTATTGCAGTGTGGAAAGGAGACATACAGCTTATCCGGCAAGTTAACCCGAACGGTGTGCACGCGTGTGTATCTGTATATATGTGTGTGTGTGTCCTTGTAATCGTGTGTGTGTCTTGAGTTAGCTTGGCCTTCTGGCGGTGACTAGAACCACTCGATGTAGAAGACGCTCCAATAGATGACGTTGAGGACGGTGAAGGATGTTGGGAAAAGGATGCGAGAGACACGGTCGATGAGGATGGCTCTCTCCCTTCGCCTCCTATGGTTCTGCTGCTTAAAGAAATAGAAAAGAACTATTATACTGATGTTCCAGACACATGAGGGAGTTTTGAAATTCTTCCGCGGCGTAAAGTGGGGCGTTTGGGGACAAGGGGAAAGTTATGTCTTCCGCATATCTCTCTCTCTCTCTCTCTCTCTCTCTCTCTCTCTCTCTCTCTCTCTCTCTCTCTCTCTCTCTCTCTCTCTAAAACAGCCTTACGATGCATATTAACACGCAAGTCCCATTTATCTCCGTAGTTTCCTCTCCTCCCTAACACATCCATTTAAGGGCCACTCATTTCAACAGTAATTAGTGCATCGTCGCCCTAAAAGTAGAAATAAACTGCTTTAGTGGCGGAGTAAGCCCTTAAGCAATTTTACGAGCCTGTTTGCCGTAATTTTATCTCTCTCACTCTAGTATTTGGTACCGCGTAACACTACCGCTCCACCCCCTTTCATTTTCTTTCTCTTTTATATAAGGAACAATGAAGGGTGATGGCATTCCTGATGAAGGGTGATTATTCTGAAGCATTAATATTACATGAACATTAATGAACCCGGTAAAATAACTCACCTAAGAAGAGGGGTAACATATTTTTTTTTTTCCCTTCGTTTAAACACGTGTACCATAATCCATACACGTTTTCTTCATATATATAAGAGAACACACTTAATGCAACTATATAAACTCAACGAAACTAGGATGGAATTAAAACAAGGAATACTCAAAGCGAACATCGAGACAAAGAGAAGAGAAGAGAGGAGGATAAAAAAAAAAAAAAAAAACACAATTATAAAGAAAACGGACTGATAAAAATAACCAACCTTTTTAGCGGGACCCAGCGGCGGGGGAGGAGGCGGAGGAGGAAGACCGAAGTTCACGGTATGCTGCACGGTGGAGTGTGCCATTGCTGGGTGTTGCACGCCGCTGTACATGGGTCCATTTATCATATGTTGAGGGCTTGGTAGATGCGCGGGGCAGGAACCAGGACCAAGCATCTCCAAGGGTGACATACCGTTGGCAGGGGCGGCCGTGGATGGTGATGCGATTGTGTTTATATTATCGAACTGCGAAAAAAAAAGGAAATGTATGTGAGAGAGAGAGAGAGAGAGAGAGAGAGAGAGAGAGAGAGAGAGAGAGAGAGAGAGAGAGAGAGAGAGAGAGAGAGAGAGAGAGAGAGAGAGAGAAGGTAAGATCTCTTTACTGGACTCCATGACAAAGGCTAACATGCAAATAGCTGGAGAGATGAGGGAACAGAGGAAGGAAAGGAGGGGGAGGGGGAGGGAGGAGAATGGGGGGGGGGAGTGAGGGGAGACAAGAGAGGATATACGTCAAGAAAGAGACACTTTTATCCGTCAAGAACCTTTCCCCTCTTCCCTCTTTTCTTTTCCCCTCACTATTTTCCCCAATACATCCCTCCTCCTCCTCCTCTTCCTCCTCCTCCTCCTCCTCCTCCTCCTCCTCCTCCTCCTCCTCCTCCTTCTTCCTCATCATCATCATCATCGTTATCTTTCTAATCAAGTCTGTGGCTCTTACAAAAGATATAAAGCAGAGAGGGAGGAAGAGGGAGGGAGGGAGAGAGAGAGGGAGAGGAGAAGGGAGGGAGAGAGAGGGAGAGGAGAAGGGAGGGAGAGAGAGGGAGAGGAGAAGGGAGGGAGGGTAGAAGGGAGGAAAATGATGAAAGGTTCAAAACTGCTTTTAGTTGGTACACATGAAGGATGTGGAGGAAGGAAGGAAGAGAGGGAGAGAGAGGGAGAGAGAGAGAAAGATAAAAGAGAAGAGAGAGGGAGGAAAAGGAAAATTTAATCTGTTTTTGGAAGAGAAGCAAATGAGTCTTTCTTTTCCTTTTTTTTTCATTTTTTTTCCTTTATCTTTTTGTTTCCTTGCTTGATCTTTTTCTTGGTTTTAGGTGACAGAAAGATCAGTTCAGGGAAATAAAAGAGTAAATTTCCCTCCTCATTAACACACACACACACACACACACACACACACACACACACACACACACACACACACACACACACACACACACACACACACACACGTTTCCCTCACTAATCTGTTTCAAATTTCTTCCTTCGTTTCTGTCCTCCTCCTCCTCTTCCTCTTCTTATTCCTCTTCCTCCTCTTCTTTATCTTTCTCTTTGTCTTCTTCTTCCTCCTCCTCTTTCTCCTCCTCCTCCTCCTCTCTCCTTTTTCGTTTCATAAACTCTAGTCTATTATACAGGTATATTTCGGGATCCAGTTTATAAATTCTCTCTATTATCTCTCTC
>JAXIVD010000854.1:40513-45513 GCA_036785275.1 Cancer borealis
GGGGAAAAGAGAGGACGAAGGGAGAACAGCTAAGGGGAGAGGGGCTGACGGGAGAGAAGAGGGAGGGAGAGGAAACACTTCACTATACCACACCCTGTTTGTGAACCGGAGGAGGAGGAGGAGGAGGAGGAGGAGGAGGAGAAGGAGGAGGAAAAAATATTAGTACGTCACTGTTGGCTTCCCATCCATCCACCCATTCACCCATCCACCCATCTACACACAGGACACACAGACACAGACACAGACACACACACACACACACACACACACACACACACACACACACACACACACACAGACACACACACGAAGTCTCACTCAACCCTCCTAACAATAGTTCATTAGGAGTGCCAGGCAGGTGTAGTGGTGGTGATTATCATTCCTCCTCTTCCTCCTCTCCTCCTCCTCTTCCTCCTCTTCCTCCTCCTCCTCCTCCTCCTCCTCCTCCTCCTCCTCCTCCTCCTCCTCCCTTCCTCCTCTTCCTCCTCTTCCTCCTCCTCCTCCTCCTCCTCCTCCTCCTCCTCCTCCTCCTCTTCCTCCTCTCGCCTCCTCGCCGCCACGCTAAGAACTGCAAGTGTTGACTGAAGCATTTGGCGCGCAGCTCCCTGCTCTAATCAGTCAATTGGCAATTAACTGATGCTTAATATCATCTGATGACCCTCACTTAGCGGGGATAGACAGTACTTGTGTTTACAATGTGTGTGTGTGTGTGTGTGTGTGTGTGTGTGTGTGTGTGTGTGTGTGTGTGTGTGTGTGTGTGTGTGTGTGTGTGTGAAAGAGAAGTTGAAGTATACTGACACTTGTCACTCACTTAAACAATCATCATCATCATCATCATCATCATCATTGCCACCCGCAGCACTAGCCTGTAACACGACAAAATCCTCTCCCAACTCTCACTATCCGCTATTCACCTATTCCAGTTTACCAAATTGATTATATTTAAATATCTTTATTTTTGTCATCTTTTCCTTTTGTCTGGCGGGAAAAAAAAAAGTTATTGAGCAGTAAAGTTTTACAGTATACCTACAAGACGGCAATGCAAATACAATTGTTATCTAAGACACTAAGGAAGGCAGGGTAGAGGAGGGGAAACATCAACCAATAACAGGTGTGATGGAGTACAGGTGACCATAAACAGAAGATAAAAAGCTAATGATAACAAGCAAATATAAAATTACAATCATACCTGTATTAAAAAAAGAAAGAGAGAGAAAAAAAAAGAGAGAAAGAGAACATGAGCTGAGGGGAAATAGCTCTTGTTCCTGACTGCTGATTAGCTTGTGTATGTTTCGTTAAGTGGAGGCAGATACCCAAGGGACCAGACAGAGAGGAAGGACCTACCATTAGTCTACCTACACGTCTGTCTATCTGTCTGCCTAGTTGAAGAGAGGGAAGGAGACAAGTGCGTTATAAAACAAGCCAATATCTGTCTATCCGTCTGTTTGTCTGTTCATCTAGCTCTAAGCGAAAAAAAGGAGAAAAAAAAGGAGAGGGTGAGTTACATAAACTGACTACGTATCTATATATAGTTTTCTGGTGTAAGCGACGTTCTCTGAAGCACCATAAGCGTGTTGATACAGAGAGAAGCCTTGGAATGAGGGGAACAAAGGTCAGTTGTTTTAATATTTCTTTTCTAGTTTTTTTTATTTTTTATTAATCTTGAGAGTAGGTATGGTCGCGCTGCTTCTATTACTGTGTTCAAACAAAGGCTGTACCGTACACGTGGGCTTTGTTAGGTTGGTTTGAGTCTGCGGTGATTGGGTTATTCAGAAGCATCATGTATACAGGAGGCACGTGGCGTTAGGTGGTATATTTATTATTATTATTATTATTATTTTTTTTTTTTGATGAAATTCAATATCTTGGCGCACGCACACACTCACACACATACATACATACATACACACACACAGACAGATAATTAATCTAATATATATAATAAATTCACACTTAAAAAAACATATAGTTTTCTAACTCATTAGAAAAAGAAAAACTATTGTAATAAAGAAAAATCAGATACCTACGTCAAGTATTAAGCAAGTAATGGAAAATAAGAAGAAAATAATAAATCTACATGTTGCTAAATCCGAATCAAGGTGCAATGGTCACTAATCCATTAACTATCATTTCACAGTTCCAGTCGTAAGGTTTAACAAGTTACAAGTGTTGTGTCACGTGTAAGCACGACGCGGACACACGCTCAGGGAACCCCACTATTATACATCCACACACGTCTTTGTTCCCATGTATCTTCTGAATAAGGAATACGCTTATCTTTCTCTACGTTGTAAACACTCCGTAAGTGAGGAGTCTGGAAAAGAGAAGAGAAAACAAAAGAGAGATCGAGAAAGAGAAAGGGAGAAAACCAGCTAAAGGAGAGAGGAATAACATCATCCGAACGAACCGTGAGTGGAAATGACAAACACGCTGCTCCATCACCCTTCCTTCACCCACAACTACCACCATCCTCGTCCTCCTCATTCCCCTCCGTCAGCGCCACCGTCGTGAGGGGACACAATAGCCCATCCCACACCCTCCTTGTCCCCTCTAATAGACTGGACCTCCACACAAACCTTCCAAAATATTCCATTGAGGCAAAATACCCGTGTGACTGGAGATTCTTGGGGACATAATGGCAGTAGCGAACCATCGATCTCCCACCAGGATTGTCTCACCAAACATTTCGATTTGGCCGGAGAAATGCAGGTTGTCGCTCCAGCCTATGATGGATGCGAGCTGGGGGAGGCAGGGGAGGCAGGGGTTGGGGCTAGGGAGTCTGGAGAGGGCTGGGGTAGGGAGAGGAAAGACTAGGTAGCCAGGAGAGAGGTGCGGGAGGGCTAGGAGGGGCAGGAGACGGGGTATGCTGCCTTGATAACTTAATGGATTTTGCACTCAGTCAGTCAGTCAGCCACAAAGGGCGTGTCTGGGGATGGGCGTGAAGAGCAGACACTTTCTTCGACCATTGTTTACATCGGAATGTAGCCTCGGACAAATTTCCTCGTGATAAAAAAAAAGAAGAAGAAATTAAATGAAAAAAAATAGAAAAATTGAATATTATGAATGACGACGAACAGTGCTACCAATAAATGATGCACAGAAACAGATGCCAGTGTCAGGGATCATTATATTCCTTTCTTTACGGATTAGTGAAGGAAAATATTACATTGTATATACTTGTTTTGCTGACAAGAAAAAATGTGTGAATCTCGAGCGCGTTTCAAATATTTACATACATACTACATTGGGAGAGGGACGAGGTTGCAATGCATTCCTGTTCCTGTACCTTACCTTACTGAAGTATCGCGGCGCTGCAGACGTTGGCGACCATGACATGCCATCATCTCTTTATTTCCTTTGATTTGCAGCAGAGGTAAAGGTGAATATCCTCCACCCATTGCCTCACTACTCCATCCATGTAGTATACTTCTTCCTTTACCTTCCTCTCGCTCTGCTTCCTGGTATTCTTTCTTCCATGCTCACGTATTTCCTGTAAATATAATCAACTCTTGTATAAATACGTATTTTTAGTTCTTTTCTTATGTATTGACTTTTGTTCATATATTTTCTGAAGTCTTAAGAATGCATTAATGCGACCCCAGTCCTTTACTCCTTCACTCCTCCCCCTTCAACCGCATTCCCACTCCACTTCACTAACCTCCCTCCCTCTCTGCTGTACACATTCCAGATTCCCTACAAAAAAGAGAAAGAAAAAAGACAGCGTCCAACATAGATATATAACATCATAACAAGACTCCTACAACGCCGCTCACAGGTATTATGGCGCCAAATTAGCATCGCGTTAGCAAGGTAATAGGGAAGGTGGAAACAACATTTTGCGTAATTGGCAACACGTGTCCTTGCTGCTGCTGCTGCTACTACCTCCTCCTCCTCCTCCTCCTCCTCTTGCTCCTCCAACTGCTATGCCCCTCCTTCCTCCCCCAGAAACACCATCCTCCTCAACACCACCTACAACAGCAATGTGAATCTCATTAAGCTTTGCAGGTGAGTCGCTTTCACACCTGGACATGTATTTGTGGCCGTGTTGCTGCATGTCGAGAGAGAAAGAGAAAGAGAGAGAGAGAGAGAGAGAGAGAGAGAGAGAGAGAGAGAGAGAGAGAGAGAGAGAGAGAGAGAGAGAGAGAGAGAGAGAGAGAGAGAGAGATAATCAACCTTATCTTTTATTCATCCCTTATCATCTTCCATTCCTCTCCAGTCTCTCCCTTCTTTCTCTACCCTCTACTTCATCACCTTCACCGACGTTATTCTCTTTTCTTCTTCTTCATCCCTTCGTCATTATTATTATTATCATCATCATCATCATCATCAAATTCTTAAGTCTCCTCACAGTCAATCCAAAAGCTCTTTCCTCTTTCCTCTTCTTATTCTTCCTCTCACTCACCTCTTTCCACACTCCTCTTACCCTTGTCTCTTTTCTCCTCTTCCTCTCCTTCCTCCCCTCCTACATCCCTTCCTTCTTCTCTTGTTTTCTTACCACCATTTCCCTACCTATTCCTTCTCTACTCCCTCCCCCTCCTTCCTATCCTTTTTTGTTCCCCTTCTCCTCCCTCTCCCCTCTCCCTCCCTCGGGATCGTCACACATTAGACACTGCTGTCAAAGATCCGAAGCCTCACGGGATGTGAACGAACCTGACCTGTTTTGTTCTGGTTTTGTCCTCGTTTTGTTTTTACACGTCTTTTTTCTGTATTGTTCTTGTCTTGTTTTTGTATCGAAGTTCAGTTTATTGTTGTTTTATATATATTTTTGTTTCTATTATTTCCTAGTTTTTTGTTTCACTTGATTTTTTTGGTCCTGTTCTTGTTTCGTTATGTTTTCATGTATGTCAAAGCTGTTCAGAACTCACACACACACGTACACGTACACGTACACGTACACGCACACGCACACACACACACACACACACACACACACACACACACACACACACGACCATAATTTTCTCAGTCATATTTTAGCTCAAAGATCAACCGGTGAGTCA
>JAXIVD010000854.1:50513-55513 GCA_036785275.1 Cancer borealis
TGGGACGTAGGTACTTAGGGAGGAAGGGCTGGAAGGGGAAGTTACACTGGCCTATAGGTTAACGAGGGTGAGGTATGCACAGGGAGTGAGGGGTGACGAAGGTGTCTGGTTAAAGCTCCAGGGATGAGGGGAAGCGAGCGGGTTTGATGCATTATTAAAGTGTTGTTCTGTTGTTACCTCCTCATCGTCGCCATCGTCATCATCGTATTTAGGAAACCTTGTTAATATTATTTTCTTAAGTGGGATCCTGCAGTTATAAAAAAAAAGTGATATGTTTGTGGTTTGACTGCGCGTATATTCCCTCTTTATACGCATAATGAATAATGATGAAGGAATATGTAAACCGATTATACATGATGGATAAGGTTGTGAATTAATAATTATTGTTCTGATATCGGTGTTTGCATAGAAGAAGAATAGGGAATAAAAAGGAGGAGGAGGAGGAGGAGGAGGAGGAGGAGGAGGAGGAGGAGGAGCAAAGGACAGCCATCAGCAAGCCAGTAGGAAAAAACAACAATAAAATAACACAAAAAAAATAAAGCAAAATACTAATCCATCAACTGAAGACAACCAAGTATTCCTCACTCCTCATCCCCATCAATCTCCCCATGACCTCATTTCTCCATATACCCCAAAAACCTCCCTCCTCTCCCTCCTTCCTTCCTTCCTTCCTTCCTTCCTTGCCTTGCCTTCCTTCCACCTAGCCAAGCCACCCACCTACCCAGCCAGCTAAAATAAACCTCTATATTCTCATTAAACCAGATGGCGTCCCGATAATCCAAATAATCCTTCAGTAATCCGTCCTATCGTCTCTATATCCGCTTACCGGGAACCACTGGCTCCCCCTAAACAACCAGGTCCGGAGGTGAATAGAATCTGTAATCGTATTTGTCAGGGATTTTGTATACCGAGTTAAAAGATGGGATACCAGATGTAAAGGAGCCCATTCTACAGCCGTCCCTCACGCTGACACGAAGGAAGGGTGAGGAGGGACTGAGGGTGACGCCAGGGGGAGGGAGGGAGGGTGAGGGGAGAAGGGGAGAGAACGGGGGTGAGTCAAAAGGAAGGCGAGAAAACGAAAAGTTGGGGGGGGGGAATGGGTGATAGAAAGGGATGGAAAAGCACAGATTGGAGGGAGAAAAGGGGTGGAAGGGTAAGGAAGAGAATTAGGGAAGTGGTTGAAAAATAAGGGCTTTGGGATAAATAGAAAGTAATGCATTTATGTGAAAGTTAAATAAGGTGATCCTTATATTCGTCTGTGTGTGTGTGTGTGTGTGTGTGTGTGTGTGTGTGTGTGTATGTGTGTGTATGTGTGTGTGTGTGTGTGTATGTGTGTGTGTGTGTGTGTGTGTGTGTGTGTGTGTGTGTGTGTGTGTGTGTGTGTGCGTGTGTGTGTGTGTGCGTGCGTGTGCGTGTGTGTAGGATGCTACCTTTTCTATGGAGGAGCTGTTGGGGCCTTCATAATATCATAACGTTCTTTGAGGAGGAGGAGGAGGAGGAGGAGGAGGAGGAGGAGGAGGAGGAGGAGGAGGAGGAGGAGGAGGAGGAGGAAGAAGAAGAAGAAGAGGAGGAGGAGGGAGTAGGAGGAGTAAAACGAGGATGAAAAATAGAAAGGTGATGATGAAGAAACATAGGAAGACGAGAAAAACGGAACAGAAAAGGAAGGCGAAGAAGACTTTTAGATCAAGTTGGAGGAGGACCAGTGTGCAATCCAAACCTAGACAACACTTGAAGGACAACTCGACGTGGAATGGCTGGATAATCTTCATACTCGACAACTTTCTGAGCGGACTTAGTCTTGCCTCAACAAAGCTTAGTCTCTTGCAAGCCACGAACATTATTACACTTTTACATGCATCCACCACTACATAACCAGGAAGAATCTCAGGACACGAACATTTCCACTGCCTTCTCCTCCACTGTGCTCTGCTGAAAGTGATAAACAAGAGCAAAAGTGTAATTACTCTTATTTACGTATTTTGGATTCGCACTTCATGGCTGGTTGCTGGGAATACATTGGAGGTTGAAGACGACTCCTGACAAAACTTTCTTTATATAGCACCAAGTCAACCATCGCTCACGTACATGAAAACGTCAGATGGGGACGAAAGACTTCTCCGAGGTGATCGATAACCCCAGGATGGACCTCCTCCTTACCCCCTACCCCCTCCACCCTCCTTCACCCTCCCTCCCATGTATACATTACGCCAACCATCCGTTACCATTTTTCCGAGGCTAAATCCCTTCCTCCGGCCTGTAACACGTCGACCACACAGACTCGCAGCTTTTATGCCGGGTGTTGCAAGCTCTTAATGTTGCAAACGACCCCTATCCCCTCCTTCCCGCTGTCACCTCCCGTTCTGAACACATGCCAACCAGCTCCCTTCCCTCCATGTTACCCTTCCAGCACACATCCCTCTCCCTCCTAATACCAATACCCTCCCATGCCTCTGTCTTTTGTCTGCCCACCGCTAACCGCTGCAACTTCCTTCATCAACAATCGCTGTTGATCCCTAGCTTTTGCTAATTCACAGCCTTGCCTCGCCGGGCCGCTCTACTTATTGATAGCGGCACACGGCAATGGCCTCAGGCAAGACATTAAAGAACTTCTCGCTACGACAATAAACGTTCAAATCAGAATCAATAGTCAACAATTACTCTCACATGGCAACGTTTTTAGCACTTTAATAGTCGCCAGCCGAGGGAGACAGTGCTGCGCCTCCCCGCCGACAAGGGCCAAGCGCCATGGGATGCTCGGTGTAACATCAGCCTTGTCAGCCGTGTGGGTCGGGTCAGATAGAGGTTCAAACGCGGGTATTGTGAACTTATAGTGATGGTTCGGCTCCACGCGGCAACGGGATGACGACTGGAAGAAAACAGAAACCATTTTTTACTTTCCTAGATAAAAAATTAGTCCCTCCTTGTAACATCACCCTTTCCTTCAGTAGCTTCCAGGAGTGCAAGCTTGGTGTGAATAGTGATGCAGCAGCGGACGGGATCAACAGTACAGTACATCTCCCCTCACCCCGCCTATCCTTCCTCTCCCCTCACATCCCTCCCCTGCTCTCCTCTCCTCCATGAACACAGCATCGACGGTCGCGTTAATGCCTCTCAATTGGATCTCTCACCGTTTGTTTACATACACGCTGCGGGGTATAGGGGTACAGGAAGGGGATGACAGACCCTTACCCCCACCCGCCCCTTCCCCGCACTGCTGCTCATGGTGGGGACGGGGGATTATATTTGCATTCCAGCTCCCCAACGCGTATAGTGGAAAATATAAGATAAGCAAATTTGCACGAGTATTCCATTTAGTCGAGAGAATTAAAGAAAGGAAAAAAAAGATATAAAAAAAACAAAGTGAATCCAAAATTGGACTTTTTAAAAATCTTCATTAAAACACACACATTTTAGGATGAACAACACAGGACTGGGGAGCGGTTTTATTGTTCTTATTTTAGGTTATGAATATGAGCGAGAGGAGGGTCAGGGAGAGGAGGAGGAGGAGGAGGAGAAGGAGGAGATGGAAGGGGTAGGATTGGGGACAGGAAGAGTAGGGGGACAGGAGGAAGAGGAAGAGGATAGGAATGATGGGGTGGGAGGGACGGGGGGGTGAAGTGACCGCTCATAATCTCACTTCCCAGCGTATTTCTTCTCTAAATAGGATTTTCTGGCGTTTTGAGTCCATTGGTTGATAAATTCGACGATAATCATACTAGTGACAGTTTAATATCACTGATCACAATGACGTTCTCCGGCTGGGTGTCTCGGGTGAAGCGGGGCAAGGGGGTGGGCGAATTGGGTGGGTGCTAGCGGGGCGAGGCGATAAGGGCGGGGTTTAAAAGGGGGTCGGAATGGGGTAGGGGGCTGTGTGAGGTTGAGTACATGTAGGAAGTGAAAGGATGGAAGGGCAGAACATTTGTTGGGATACTTCAAAGGATAACATTACTAGATATTTGGAGACAATCATGTAACTTAAAAAGAATAAATGTTGATATTATAACTGATAACATTTTGATAACCCCAGAATAAGAGGATAATAAAGGCCACACACACACACACACACACACACACACACACACACACACACACACACACACACACACATACACATACACATACACATACACACACACACACACACACACACACACACACACACACACACACACACGCACACACACAAAGGAAGGCAAGTCTGAATTTAATTACAGCATACCAAGAAAGCGTTGGAGTGAAAGGCCTCGACAACAGGAGGCATAATCCATATAGCTTACCTTCTTAACTTACCTCTCCCACCTACCTGCACACACACACACACACACACACACACACACACACACACACACACACACACACACACACACACACACACACACACACGACATTTTCAATAAAGCAGCGCCTCGTGTATGTGTGTGTGTGTGTGTGTGTGTGTGTGTGTGTGTGTGTGTGTGTGTGTGTGTGTGTGTGTGTGTGTGTATGTGTGTCTATGTGTGTTTGTTTCATCGTAATCTTATATAACACTTCTCTTTTTTCCCTCTCCTCTCTCTCCTCCCTCTTCCTCCTCCTCCTACTCCTCCTCCTCTTCCTCCTCTTCAGTGATTATCCACGCCTCATTCTCAACGATGCTCACTTCCCATTCTTCTCCTCCCGCCTCCTCGGGCTTCTGAACACCACCTTTAAGGGCCGCGCCGTCAGGAGAAAAGGTACACTATTTGCCCCGTCACGGCCACAAGTTGCCTGCCCCAGAAATATTTGGGACTCATTTGTACATACGTGTGTGTGTGTCTGTGTGTGTGTGTGTGTGTGTGTGTGTGTGTGTGTGTGTGTGTGTGTGTACAGTTTTTCTTTTAACTTACAAACATATATACGCTCATAATATACGGAAGCGACTTTTAAGACAGAAAATGAAATATATGAATCTATAGCGTTTGTAGTAAGAGCGAGAAAAAGCAACAACACTTTAGAAATATAAACAGAATGCGCATTAACTCTCT
>JAXIVD010000854.1:63013-65513 GCA_036785275.1 Cancer borealis
GTTCATACCTAACCAGCATTGTCCTTATCGTATTAAGTAGCTAGTCAAGATTCTTTTCTATATATTAAATAAATAGACATGCTGGGTGACCATGACAATAAAAATGTGTACAGGGAAATCAACTCACACACACACACACACACACACACACACACACACACACACACACACACACACACACACACACACACACACACACACACACACGTGACAGCGAGGCCCTACGAGGGAAACAGCCTCACAACAGGAAGTGGTTGAGGTCATTAGTCGCCTCGTGTTTACCTCTACCTGAACACCCTCCTTTCCCCCCCTCCCTCCCTCCTTACACTCCTCCCACTCCCCTCCCCTCCCTCCCTCCCTACGGCCCCCTCCCCCTCCACTCCTTGATGTAATTCTGGCCCGTGTTATAATTTTCATAATGACCCTCTTCCGCCACCATCGCCGCCCGACTTTTCAAGAGAAACCCTGTGAAAATTTGCATACTCGGCCTCCTCCTCCTCCTCCTCCTCCTCCTCTCTGCTCTCTCCCTACCTTCCTTCACCCCCCTCCAGCCCCCCGCCTCGCCCGTTGTCATGGTAATGCTGGAAAATTAGCTCAGGAAAGGAATCGATTTGGTCCGTTTGATTCTCAGTTTTTAGTATTTTTTCTTATCTAATTATTCTCTCTCGCTCTCTCTCTCTTTCTCTTTCTCTTTCTCTTTCTCTTTCTCTTTCTCTCTCTCTCTCTCTCTCTCTCTCTCTCTCTCTCTCTCTCTCTCTCTCTCTCTCTCTCTCTCTCTCTCTCTCTCTCTCTCTCTCTCTCTCTCTCTCTCTCTCTCTCAAAAATTAAACCTAACTACATTTATTGGTCACCAAACATCTTTGCGTTTGTGGTTTTATTATATTTTTTGCATTTACTTGTGTGGCAATAGTAGGTGAGCCAGGCAACAATCTCATGTTAGACGAGATTCTTGAAACAGTTCATTACGACAAAGGATAAAGGTGGACATCACTAATGCACCTTGGTAATGACAGAGGATGATGGTTTACACTAGTGATTCATGATTAATCAACTAACGTGACAAAACAAATAGAAATAATTAAAATTTCATCACGAACAGAGTGTAAGGAGGCTGCAGCAATTGAGTTGGAATATTGTGATCATTCAGTAACCCTGAAAACCCGGTGAGGCCAAGATGCCCTTGGTTACAGGCTTCTTTTTATTTGCAGCTACCTTCCATGTATGAAAGAGGATCGAGTGAGCCGTGGATAGAAATTGTGGAATGTGAAGAGATTACGTGAATGTTTTTGTCAAGAGAAAGTGAAGATAGTTTGATTGTCCGTCTCAGAGTAGTCAGTCCGAAGCTAACAAACACACGTGCATGAATGGTGCCTTTATTGCGTAGTCACAAGACTGGCCACGCAGCTCACAAGTTTGCGTTGATATAGGCTTGTATTACCGACTGATGCTATGGTGTCCTATAAAGTTTTGCAATATTTTCTCACCTTAGGCCCCTTTGGTATTGACAGCCGGCACGCACTGGATATTCTTAAAATGTACAGGAAGGAGCACGTTAAATAAATATCCTGCGGAGGAAGCGCACATCATTCACAAGCAACATTTTTTTCAGTGTACATGTAAACTGAATGTAACGAGATTTTTAGCACCGGCAAACTTCCATCAAGGGATAATATATGTCTTTGTGATCATGAAAGGAATCGTGTAAAACATAAAGGTATTATTCCACGAATAAAGGAAATTCATGGTTAGACAAACAGGAATTCACATTATCACACGCACACACTACATCACGTACACCACCACCACCACGACCATCATCATCAACACGCACACGCACACGCACACGCACACACACACACACACACACACACACACACACACACACACGTAGAAGAAGAAAAACTCAACCCTTCCCAAAATCATAGAAGTAAATTTGATTTCCACCACCACCACTACCACCATTATACGAGTAAAAACCCACAAAATTATACGAGTAAAGACCACAAGGCACTAACGCCACCAACACCACCACTACACAAATCCACCATCACCACCACCACCACAACTACTTATCATCCTGTATTTTATCACCTCTATAACCACCACCACACTACGCGCATTATACTTTTAACCCACAATCACGTAGTAAAGTACCTCCCCACTACTTACCACTTTTCTCTACTCCACAAACATATTTATCAGATATAACTGCCCCTAACATCATCAAGACCACTTTCTGTCACCTTCTCCCTCAAGCCTCTGCCTCGACTATACACCCATAAAGGATAATACACTGTTAGCACCACCACCACCACAACCACAACCACCACCACCACCACCACTACAGTTTACACTCCACACCCTTAGCCATTACCTCGCCCTAACACCTCAGCGGGACTTGTACAACACCACCAAAACCTTACTCTGTCCACCACTTCTGTCCCTTATTCCAGATTTACCGTCACCTCTTTTTACTCTGCCATCTCCTTTATCCTTCTTA
>JAXIVD010000854.1:70513-75513 GCA_036785275.1 Cancer borealis
TTATTAAGCTTTGCGTGATTCACCAAATTGTTCTGCATCTGAAACAAAAATTTTTGAGCAGGTTTGTTTCCCTATTAAAGAAAATTAACTTAAAAATGAAAAATTATTTTGACGTAAAAAGGGAGATAATTCATTTATTATCTTCCAAATAATTCAAATAAAAAAAAATATATTGGTACCAATAAACAAAGAAAAATTAAAAGCTAGGAAAAATATCCGAAACTACGAGTACAAAATTATTAGTTCATTTAGTATTTCTTTCCTTATTTCTGTGTTTTTTAATGTTTTCTATAGATTCTAAAATTATTATAATTGTTTTCTCATTTTTCTAGAATGTTTTTATAATGTTTAGTTTCTTATTAAGGAAAATAAACTAAAAATGAGAAATTATTTTGATGTAAAATTTTTAGTTTGCATTATAATTATATAAATTGAAAGAGAGATAATGCATTTATAACCTTCAAAACAATTTAAATCAATACAAAAACATATTGATACCAATAAACAAAGAAAAATACGAATCTAGGAAAAATCATTGAAAAAAAGCGTACAAAATTATCCTTTGTTTTTCACGGTTTTCTATGGTTTCTAAAATCATTATAAATGTTTTCTGATATTTCTAGAATGCTTACATAATGTTTTGTTTTATTAACCATTATGATAGAACTGAATGAGAAAAAAAAACCTTGATCTGAACGAAACACGTTGCTCGCTCTGACCAGAACGCTACCGCATTACCAGTAAGACTTAACATTCATGCTCATTCATGTTCTTCTTAATACTTAATGGCTAAATTGCATCATGTAAATGCATTTCTTCATATTATGTATGTTAATTAATCCTAGTTACATTTTCTAGTTCACAGAAGAAAACAATAAACAATAAACAAACCCCACCACCTGACAAAGACAACAAACAGGTGTCGTTATCTACCTGAAGGGAGGAAACAGGTGCTATTGTTTACCTGAAGTAGGAAACAGATAAGTGGTTGTCAAAAAGGACCCCCTGACTCATCCTTCGAGCTGCTATCTGGAGGAGTATCCCGTCAGTGTTATCAGCAAGGCATCGCGGGCCCGTGGTGCTGACGGCGCTGCTGGAGACCTGAAGAGACAAGGAGGAGGAACAGGGAGTCAAGAGGTTATGGGTTAACAGTCTGGGGTTGGATGGAAAATAAGAAAAGTTGTTAACAATGATGATAATGGTGAAGCTGTTGATAATGATAGTGATGATAGTAGTAGTAGTAGTAGTAGTAGTAGTAGTAGTAGTAGTAGTGGTAATAAAATATATACAAAGAGAAAAGAATAGTCTCTTCTATCTTTATGATCTTCCTAAATTTCAAGAAAACGCAGATGACAATAACAAGTATAAGGAAGGAGGAAGGAAGGGAAGAAAGAAAAAAGAAAGGAAGGAAAGTAGGAAGAAAAGAAAGAAAGAAGCAAGGAAGGAAAGAAGGTAGGAATAAAAAAAGGAAATAAGAAAGGAAACAAAGAAGAAAGCAAGGAAGAAAGCAAGGAAGAAAGTGAGCAAGCAAGCAAGGAAGGAAGGAAGGAAGGAAGGAAGAAAATAAAGGAAGAAAAAAAGGAAGATGGAAACTTCATAGTCTGGTGGAAGGGGAAACACAGGTGTATCTACTACTACATAAATTAATTAACATAGTAGGTACACACACTGCTTAGTTCTCAGATAGACGTGTAGGATGAAGTATACATTTAACTCATACAGATATAGGTGGATGCCAATGCAGCTATAAGTGTGAAGGAGAATGAAGGTGGAAGATGCATGATGGAGAAATAGATACCCATTCTTTTCAGTTCCATTTCTAACTCTCCTTCCCTTCTTTTTACCCTATCCTTCCCTCCGTTTTTCATCCTTCACCTTTCTGGCTCTGTAAACCTTCTCACTCCTCTCCCCTTCGTCCCCCTTCCCTTTCCTCCTCCCCTCCCCAGCCTCCCCTACATCCAGACCAAGGTAGTCGCATCATCAATTATCTTCCCTCGGGGACCTCCCACACCCAAGGCCAATCACATGGTCATCAGCCGTACAGACCACCGCCCGCCCGCCCAGGTGTGCCCCAAACCAGCCACTGCCACCCATTTTTCTAGTCCACCCATTCCATCCACCCACGCACCTACTCGCTCACCCGTCCACTTGATTCATGTATATTCTCGCCTTCTCGTCCACCTACACTATCGTACCTCCATCTCTTCCATTTTTCTTTCATGTTTTTCTTTTATTTATCCACCCATTTTTTCTTTCATTTAGGTTTCACGTACCCATCATAATTATCTCTCTCTTTCTCTTTCTCTTTCTCTTTCTCTCTCTCTCTCTCTCTCTCTCTCTCTCTCTCTCTCTCTCTCTCTCTCTCTCTCTCTCTCTCAGATAGAGATAGGCAATGCTATCAAGAAAACTGGTTCTATATAGCTTATTATTGTTTATTGAAGATTTACAGCTTCAATTCATATGGTCTTTCCCGTTTCTGTGACGGAAATATTTATTTTTTATTATTTTCACCGGAAAAATGACCAAAATTATGGCTAAAAGTGTAATTTTACTCAGTAATTATTAGTCTTAGGTAAATATGTATCGAGATAAAGTTGTAAAGTTTTAAAATGTCTATCAGATGCTGCAAAAAATATTTCTAATATCTCTAATAGCATTCGAGAAAATGAGGAAGATGTCATTTATGTGGCAAAAAGGATGATACAATTGATATTTTCTCGGTTGTTTAGAAACCAATTACAATATACTCTAGCTCATTAGAACGAACGTTTTCTGTTCTATCTAATTGCCTCTATATATCTTTTACGTTAACCTCATAAGTATGAGGTTAACGTAAAAGATATATAGAGGCATCGAGTTATTTAATAAAAAGTGTCTCCCTGCGGGAGAGACTTGGGCGCCGTTAAAGTCTACGGGAGAAAATCGTTTCCCCTATACAAATTAATGGTTTCAGGTCAATTTTGGTCAACAAATTTAAATTCAAGAAAACTGGCTCCATATAGCTTATTAGTGTTTATTGAAGATTTACTTTGCAAATAAAATTGTAAATTGGAAGGTGCCCAGCGAAGATGATCCCTTCTTTGCGTAATTAATATAATAAGAAGAAACTGGCACTAGTAAACCTATTCTCTCTTGACAAACGTCGCCTCCAAGCAAATCATGCCGTGTTTGAAAATACTTAAAGGATTTACGAATGTTTCAAAAATAAACTTGATCACTATCTTCTACACGGTTTTCGATTTGCCTCTATGACCTGACATCATGTTAACTGCATTTGCTTCTACTTTTACTTTTAATGTGACTGAGAAAAACACATTAAATTCTTCGTTATAGAACATCTTATAATATTGAATCTGTTACCACAAGTTTGCCAGCGGTAATTTGACTTTAACCACTAAGAGCAAGGTCACAACCACTTATTTCTCTAGATGGACAACACGTGCAACCAATTTCCGAAAGAAAAAAACCATAACAATAGGACAAGTACACACACCTTTCATAAAAACACGAAAAAAGACAAAATATACCGTCCCCCCCAGACAAAAGAACGTATATTAGCAAAACAATGAGGCGGATACGAGGCGAGGGAGAGTAATGGGAAGAGGAGGAGGAGGAGGAGGCACGCAGGTAAGTCAGGTGTATTGATATGTATATTTTGTGGTCAATTAGGGGCCGGAAACGATGCCTCCTCCTCCCACAGGCAGGTATTTTTACAGAGATAATTGATAACAAATATTCCTGCGTTCCCTGGGGAGGATGATGAGGCCTTGGGAGGATAGGGCGGAGCGACGAGGAACACAGGGGAAGGGGAAGGGAAGGGGAGGGAGGGAAGGGGAGGCAGTGATGGAAACGGGATGGAGATGGAATGTTTGTGTGTGTGTGTGTGTGTGTGTGTGTGTGTGTGTGTTAGACTAAGTTGACATGGAGCAATAAATGTAATGCAAGGGAGAATAAAATGAGAGTAAACAAGTGGTAAAAGTGAAAAGGAAAGAAAGAAAACAGAACAGAAAGCATAACTTCTTAGTATAAGCTCGTGTGTGTACGTATATACTCTACTGCAATTATAAAAAACAACAACAACAACAACCAAACAAAGCAATAAAATAAACATAGCACCTTCCAAAAAAACACTAAACATCAATGAAACAAATTCCTTCAAAAAATAACTACAGAAATAATAAAAAAATAAGAACTTCCAGAGAAATATCAATAAACTCTTCAAACACACACACACGTATAAAAAAACACCAAATAAAAACACTAATGAATGCACGTGTTTGTATTCCCTATGGACTTGTCACATATAAAAAGATTCCCTCCTTTCCTCCCTATCCCTCTCTCTCTCTCTCTCTCTCTCTCTCTCTCCCTCCTTCCCTCCCTCTCTCCCTTCAGGTGAGTGTAACCAAGACCACACCGCTCAGCATCAATATTCACGCTATTCAGAATACAAACATGAACTGCCTTGCGTGGGAGGGACGGGCCGGAGGAGGAGGAGGAGGAGGAGGAGGAGGAGGAGGAGGAGGAGGAGGAGGAGGAGGAGGAGGGGGAGGAAGAGGAGGAGGAGAGGTGGTGAGGTGTCAACTTTTCATGATGTGGGTGTTTGATGTTGAGGGTTGAGTACTGTACTACATCCCTGTCCATGACCCTCTATGTGCTAGTTTATCACTCTCTCACTCTCTCTCTCTCTCTCTCTCTCTCTCTCTCTCTCTCTCTCTCTCTCTCTCTCTCTCTCTCATGATGATGGTAATAATGACAATGATGATGATATTTGTATTGGTGATAAGTTGAATGATTACTTATTTCTATCCTCACCGTCGTCGTCGTTCTCCTCCTCCTCCTCCACTAAGCTTTTTTTCATCGTATTTTCTTTACTAATAATAATGATAATCAAGGGAGTTAAACATCAAGCCCTTCTATTGTTACCTCTCCTCCTCCTCCTTCTTCCTTTCTTCCCTATTATCACAATTATCTTATATCACTGTTTTACCACCTCCTCCTTG
>JAXIVD010000854.1:80513-93013 GCA_036785275.1 Cancer borealis
GGGAGTGGAGGGGTGGTAGTGGTGGTGGTGGTGGTGGTGGTGGGTAAAGGGAGACAGAGAGAGGGGAAGGAAGGGAGGGAGAGGGAAGTGAACAACCCTCCCTCCTCCCTCCATCCATTACGCCATCAAGCGACATAATGAGTGAATGTGAGTGACTTGTTTCAGTCATTATCATCGGCGGTGACTTTTCTGACGGGAGGGAACATGTGTATCCCTCTTTTCTCATCTCTCTCTCTCTCTCTCTCTCTCTCTCTCTCTCTCTCTCTCTCTCTCTCTCTCTCTCTCTCTCGTTATCACAAAAAAGATAAGACGCAAAATAGAAATAATAATAATGTAATATTGAATAAAAGGAAGAAGTACTAACTAATACTAACAATAAAAGAGATAAAAAAAGGAAGGAAGGAAGGAAGGAAGGAAGGAAGGAAGGAAGGAAGGAAGGAAGGAAGGAAGCAAGGAAGGAAGGAAAGAAAAAAAAAGATCAATAGATTAAGGGCGAGTGGTGAGGCTTTGAAAATGATCGACCCTTGACGGAGGAGGCTCGAGCCGTCCGAAGCCTCACATGTGATCCCAAACCCTACGCTTGCACGATCTAGGCGGCGACCAGCTAACCAACTAACTAACTAAATACTTGAACGACTTCCACTACATAATTTCCTGGTAATACTTAATCGTTATGGTAGCAATATTGGTGCATGTTCATTTATGTACGCCTTCTACCAGGTCTTGTGTAATCTTACTTTCACATTAAAAAGATGAAGGTAATCACATGGAAACCTATCCTGCATCTATACAAACTAATGCTTTACTTTGGTCAATATTGGTCAACATTCTAAATTCAAGAAAACTGGCTCTATATAGCATTTGAGAAAATGAGGAAGATAGTAATTTTTTGGCAAAAAGGATGCTACAGTTGACATTTTCTCGGTTGGTTCTCGGTTGGAGTCTTTTTTGTCACCTATCCCATGGCTTCTTGTATATACAAAAGTGAATGTGTGAGTTCTGTTTCCACGACGAGGCTTTGTGTTTCTATTTTGTTACTTCTTTTGTGTCCTCCTTTGATTCGATTTCCCGGATTCGAGGTAAACTAGGATTCGAGCTAAAGCTTCATTGGCAAGTCGAAGCTGATGTTTTAATGTTGCATGAAGGAGAGTGCCAGTTAGGTTATTGATATCGCACCTAAATACTGACTCCGTAGAATATAAGAAGAAAACCGTAGTAGCAAATTACGTTAAAAACAGTAATAACAAAACTGTAATGAGAACGAAGCATACGACCAAAACCAACAGAGTCAATGTTTTATACTTGGAAAATGTCATTATGTTGGTGGAAGGATCGACAGAATTGAGCTTCAGGGAAGGAGAGAAAGAAATAAGAGCCGTCAAAATTATACACTACTTCGTCTTGCCTCTCGCGTTGTAGATACATAAATGAACACATTAAGGTCCTTAATTACCGGCTTTAAGGGCAAGCGTGTCTGGGTCGCCAGTAATGGTTGCCCACTCGATATATTTCACACCTGTGGCTCGGTTTGTGTTTGCCCAGGAATGTTTTATGCACACAAGCACCTGGTCGGCAGCTGGGAGCGGCCCGGCAGAGTCAAGAAAGGTGTCAAAACCCCAACACATTCCCGGCAAAATTATGTGAGGGGAACAAACAAACCAAAACTAGGGGGGAGCTCCATTTAGAGATGAATAAATATCTATAAAGAGTAACCCGTCGCCGGGGAAAAAGAGAGGGAAAGAGAGGGACAGAGAGGGCGAGAGGAATGACGTAAACTGTGAGAGCGGAATGAGGCAAGACTGCATAGTGGGGACACACACACACACACACACACACACACACACACACACACACACACACACACACACACACACACACACACCGGTACAATGGACATCACCGCGTGCATTCATCGATTCCCGCTCAGGCACCATTTTTACACCAAGTCGCGTTACGAATGAATGTTGACAGGATGAATATGACATGTTGCCGCCCTGCCGTGACAAGGACTAGTATATAGTGGGCAAGGCGCCTCGGATATGTCATTTGACCATTGTGGTGGAGCGAGGTCCCTTCAGCCTGGCGGGGAGGGACAATGCCAGACTGCAATTTTCTCTTTTAATGCCTCTGCAACTTTTGCAAGTCAAACAAGCAGATTTGCATTAATATCGCGACCCACCGAGATGATTAATGGCTCTTTATCCTCGGGTTTTGTTCTGCGCGGCCCACGTTCCCCAAGTTCCGGTCTGACCTGTCGTTTATTGCTTTATCAGCTCCACACACACCATTGTGTGGGGAAGTAATGTGTAGTAATGATACGTAATAATAGAAAGAAAAGGGACAACAGCACCACCATCATTAATAATAACAACAATAACAACAACAAAAAAATAGTGATAATAACAATAATAATAATAATAGTCATAATAATAACAATAATAATAAAAATGATAACATTAATGAAAATAATATCAATAATGATAATAATAATGATAATATTAATATTAACTATTATCATTATTATTATTATTAATATTACCATTATAATTAGCATCATTATCATAATTATTACCATTAGTCACTTATAATTATCAATACTAAGTCATCGCGTTTAATAGTATTGAAAAACTTTCACCTGAATGTCGAGAGCAAATCAAAGTTCTTCGAAACCAATTTTAGGCGTTTACAACAGCGCTCATCTCCGCCTGAGTTATAATTTTTAACTAGGATATCAATAATAACTCCTACTCTGATCTTTTTAGTTAGTTTCTATATAACAATTCTCGAACCATTTTCCTCGTTCCTTTAACAATTATATCCTTTAAACAGCAGCGTTCGACTCGTGGCCTATAGGTTGCGAGTTTGATACTAGCTAACATCAGCTTCTAAGGGAGAGGTGTAGTGCTTTCTCGTTAATCCTAGCAGCACTATATAGTCTATAGCTATCAGTTTCAGGGAAATTATTTAATTAGCTTTAATTAAGCAGCATGGTGCACCATAACTTGAACCTCTTCACACATGGATTAAAATATATGAAGAGAAATTACATGTCTACTTATTCCCACATAATATTCTACAAATATAGGTAGTGAGAATGAACTTGCATTTTCTATACGCTAACTGAGACAAAGTCTAATTATAAAGATAAACTTCCAGTGTTGCACACTAACCCTAGCCAAATTTTAAGTTAACAGTGGTGGCTCCGTCCACCTTCGACCTCCCAGTCTGTTATTGAACATAATTAATAGCTCAGGAACGAGTGATTTCCGACGAAAAAACAATATAGCAATGTGTTCTATGTGCAGAAGGCACCTCATATTACATGGGTATCCTTCACAGTGAGACGGATAAAATACGGGAATGATAAATACCGTTGTGAAAAATGGACAATATATTTGTAGGCTCGGTGACGCTCAGTCTGTGCTTGTTGAAACTTGAATACTAGGCTTGGGTGAATGTTGTCTTGAGAAGCCTAACATTCCTCACTTAATATCCATGGTTCTACCTGTTATTATTGACCTACACTACATCTTCCTTGCTAAAAACAGAGTACTTACCTTTGTTTTTCACGTCACAACGTTGGATCCTCCTCGGCACTCACGGACAAATATTATTAGATGTATTGTTTCATTTGTGTAGACGAGCAGTCGAGCACTTATCTCACTGGACGCCATGGCGACACTGAGGCTGAAACAATATTAGACAATTACTGATCAATTTTTTTAGACCTTAAATATTATCAAGAATATTTGAATGAAATGTATCATATTACTTTTAAAGTTGTGTTGATGAAGAAATATATGGCTATATATCGTTGAAATAAATAGTACGTAGTTTAAGACAAGAATACTCTCATTTAGTCATCATCACCACCACCAGTACGTTGTCATCCGTCTCTCAAATGACTATTGCATTTCCTTCACAATAACAAATTATTTGGCCACCATGACCTGCAGCCTCATTCAAGGATGCATAAGAAAACCAATAGATAATGGTACAAAAATCGTAAGATTATTTATAAAAATGTGATAGCCTAATAGGGTCTTTTTCTAGAGAACTTGTTCAAGAGGGAAATTTTAGTTATGTCAAAGATAAACCTATGAACTTATCCTTAATGTCAAGCACGAAAAACTTTTATCAAGCTTAATATTCTAAATTCGAGTGTAGCCTATTGGCTCTCCCCACCACTTACCATTTGTTTTTTTGTTTTAAATTTTTTCGTATTCAATCATCAATGTTTGGCTTAGGTTTTTTTTTCAAGCAAATTATTTATATAAGAATATGTAGATAAATAGCTAAACACTAAAATAATTTAATAAATTAATTTACTATATAAAATTTTTTTTGAATCATCAATAACCGAGGTACGATTATCATTAATTAGGTCAAAAAACTATCTCTTTATGCAGTTTTCAATTGTTTAGTTTGAAAAATTATTGAGTGTTTGAAATTTTGACCGAAATTAATTCCACCATGGAAAATGTGTAACAAGATGTGAAAAGTATGACATTTCTTAAACACAGTTATATTTCGGATATAATTACTTATTTATTATGGCTTAAGATAATCTAATAACATTCTAAGCTTTTTGTAGCTATATGAAAAAATAAACTAAGCTAAGCTAGAGCGGAACGGAAAAAACGGTGAAGTAAACTACTATTTTTGGGAGAGCGGAAAAAACGGAACAGACCATTCTTATGTTGAGAGCCAAACGGGGAGTTTTGCTCTAAGTTTAGGGAGCAGTGCCAATCACTGACCACTACAGCAACTACTAATACTTCTATTACCACTTATACTACTACTACTACTATAATACTATTACTACAAACACCATCTTCAACAATATATGAGCCAGGCTATATTACCAAGTCAAGATGGGAGGGAGTGTCATTTCGTAATCATGTTTAAGGACATTGTCAGTAAAAGCAACACGAAACAACACGCGGCCCTCAAGGCTGAACAAAAAAACAGAGGTGGAAAATGAGAGTCGAGATGAATATAGGTAAGTGACCCCATCTCAATTAACACTTACATCTTCGTGGCAGGAGTGGACAACGAGGAACACAGGCGAACGAGGCTCCTTCTGTATTGTTACAAGGTCATTAGTGGAGCAGAATCCGACACAAGGGACTACAGATGCTTTGGAACAGTTATTAATACAATGTTACTGTGTTTATTTTGCCTTTGGGTCTGCTGTTGCTACTGGTATTCTGATGATGCCCCTCGAATTGGTAAGACTACAACAACAACTACTACTACTATTAATAATAATAATAACATGCGATACAGTTTACTGAACAAGTAATACAGCTCAACGAACAGTACAATAGAGGAGGTGTGAACGTGTTGGCTGCGAGGCGAAGACTGGTCCCGTCAGCAGCGTTGATGGGTCAGCCTCGAACACACCCAGACGAACGAGTGTGCTCGAGCTCGGTGAATGATGTTCCGAGGCCTCAGTGGCGAGAGAACTTGAGCTGGATGAGCGACGGTTCGAAACCTCAGTGGTGCCATCCGCCGCAATAATGATAATAGTAGTAATGATAATAATAATAACAATAATAATAATAATAATAATAGTAATAATAATGATAATAATAATAATAATAACAATAATAATAATAATAATAATAATAATAATAATGATAATAATACTTTTTAGCTATAAATCTCCATAACACACAAATATCCCACAGAGCAGTCGTCACCATTATTATCATTACCATTCATTCAACTCTGCTCCTTTCTCTCTAACCCCACAAATGAACAATTATTGTGCCTACTATAACTAATTTTCAAGCATTGTATTTGTTGATTCAGAATTCCAACTTATTTCTAAGCCCATTTTTTCCTTTTCTTCTCCCCCATTCTTTCTCATTTTTTTTTTTTAAAGTATCCAATTTATTTTCGTGTGTTGAGCTTCGTGTCGTGACGAGGATGTCCAGACACTGCAATTGGAAGAGACGTGTTCAAGTCGTTTAACTCTCACTCCGCTCGTTACTACCATCTCTTTGCTGGTCTCACTTATATCTTCATTTACTTAATACTTTTACGACAAGTGAGATCATCTTCCTCTGCTTCTCTTCTATACTTCATCACTCATCGTTCCTCCTCTAACATCCCGTCAGTCTCCGTTCCTCCTTCCATCCTCCTCCCTCCCTCCCCCCTTACCTCCCTAGAAGCTCTCAGACTCAAAGGTTCCTCCTCCCTCCTCCCTTCTCCCTTCTTTTTCCCTCCAGCTCCTGATTCTCCTCATCCTCTCCCCCTACCCTCCACTCTTTCTCATCCCTCCCTCCTTCCCTCCCTCCATCTCCCCAACACTCACCAGTCATAAACTGCAGCGACACGTCCCCAAGATGAGTCGTGTTGGCGGTAATGAGTGTGCCCAGGCCCCTCACGTCCCCAGGCCCGACACGACACACGCTCTCTGTATGTGTGTGTGTGTGTGTGTGTGTGTGTGTTTGTGTGTGTGTGTGTGTCTGTGTGTGTGTGTGTGTGTGTGTGTGTGTGTGTGTGTGTGTGTGTGTGTGTGTGTGTGTGTCCAGCTCTTCCCCGCCGGCTTTCCACCGCCTCGTCTTCTTTTAACCTATCCGTGAGGGTGGAAAATGAAAGAATAAGGAGTAGAATATGATTACCATAAGAGAAGCATGAATAAATAATATGGAATTGAAGGATGAAGTGTGAGATGACTAAAACGAAAAAAGGTGAGTCATAATATGTACTTCTCTCTCTCTCTCTCTCTCTAGTCATCTATTTATTGACAAAACAGAAATGGGAATATAAATGGGAAAATGTGAAGTAATATGAATAATAACAGAATTGCAAAATATATAAATCGACGAGCACCGACTTTTTTCCTTCATGTGGCCTGCGTGTGACAGAAGGAATGGAGGAATAAAACAGAGAAGTCAAATTATCAAGCGGAAAATAGTCGTAGGAATGGAATGATTGCCGATGAAAAAAAAAAAAAAGTCTAAATGTCCTGGCATTGGCGTCTGTATAAATGAAAACTAAAGAAAATCTATTAGGTCTCGATAATATGTTCTGCAGATGAAACAACACGAAATCCTCCAATTGTATCATAAATATAAAGGGAAGAAATATAAATAAATCCTCGTTATGTTAGTAAGGATTTCATAGATACGATGAAAAAAGAAGATATATCAAATATTAATGATAACCTACGTACACAGCATCTTGTAGCCTGAGACATACGTGAAAGATTGTACGAATGACCTTGGAATTGAATAACAGCCAATCGAATGAGTGAAAAGGTAAATAAAGTGATACGGACAGATGTCACTCTTCGCACCTAAGGAAGGGAAAGAACTGTATCGTTAAGAAGAGTCCTTATAATGTATTAAAGTCACATGTACTGTACTTACAAAGTTGTACCAACACAAGGTCACAGAGTCCAGAATTCAGTGTAATTATCACAATCATTTATTTGTTCAAATATCATCTTTATAATACAATATGTACAAAAAATCACTTTTATAGGAAATACTTAAGTTAGGTAACACACGGCGTCATCTCGATAGCGACGGACAGCAAGGGCGACTCCAGCACATCTTGTGGTGGTGGTGGTGGTGGTGGTGGTGGGGGAGAGGCCTGACGGAAGGAGAGGACAGTGCGGATAGCAGTGTCTTCTCTACTTTCTCCTCTTCCTCCTCCCTCTCACGAACAAACGAACGAACGAACGAGTGTGTGAGGTAACGAGCGAACGAGGAAGATGGTGGTAAAAGTTAGAGTTCACTACTGCCACTCATGATATGTGTGTGTGTGTGTGTGTGTGTGTGTGTGTGTGTGTGTGTGTGTTTCTCTCTCTCTCTCTCTCTCTCTCTCTCTCTCTCTCTCTCTCTCTCTCTCTCTCTCTCTCTCTCTCTCTCTCTCTCTCTCTCTCTCTCTTCAACACTCTGCTGGGGACATGAAAGCATCACTCGCGGCATGAACCTTCAGCAGTTCGCCCTCAGGCTCACACTCAGACAACCGTTGCTTCACTGAGTTACTCTGTGCAGTGTTGTGGGTAAAGGGGAGGCGGTGGGTGCATCCTCTCGTGCCTCATCCTTAGGGAGCGACGTGACACCTGCCGAGTCTGTATACAAGGTGCAGTTGGAGATTGAGATGGACGAGTAGGTGAAGGGAAAGGGGCGTGGATGTGGAGGTGAAGGGAAAGGGGAACGAGGAGGTGAAAGGGGAGTCTCGATCCGTACACTTAGTGCTTGAAGTCGTGCAAGGATTATTTATTTTACATACACGTGTTGCCGCAGGTGGCTACACTGACATATCCTCCCTGCGTCACGTCCTCGCCTGACCACCAGCAACAGGACAGTGCCATCATGGGCCAGTCCAGTATCAGGAGTCCTCAACATCCTCATGAAGGAAACTTAACACATTTCCTTCAACACGTGAACCGCTGTAACATCGACACTCACTTAGCAACGTACAAGTTATTTCAGCCTCGACGTAAGATAAAACATTGTTTCAATCACCAACATCTTGCGCATTTTATTTATATTTCTTCCGGACATTTGGCACGCGCATAACATTCTATGTGAATTTGGCACGAGGGAAAGGGCGACGCCACGGCACTTGACAGAGACGAGATTCCACGTGACCCGCGGTGTGATGAGGTAAATTATTGGATGGTGGTTATGAGTGGTGGTAGTGGTGGTGGTGGTGTTACTCATCCTGCCTGGGATCGAAGTAGTCGTCGAAAAGGGTCGTCTCCAAGCGTGTGTGCACACCACTTAAGACCAGGCAGGCAAATGGGCGCGTGTAATACGGTTGTCCTTCTGGAGCCAAACGGACTGTCTTTCCTCGAACACGTCGCTGTCATAGTCGTACACTTCCGAGCCAAACATCTTCACAACTCTGCTGACACGAGTCTCTCAGGTGATCATTTTTCTTTAGGGTTTTAATTTTTGTTTCGTTTTTCTGTCACAGTCGACCCATATGCCTCACCCGCCCGCCCGCCCGCCTGCCTGCCTGCCACGCCCTCTGGTGCCGCTCGCCGCCTCAGGGTTGATATGTTTGTGTGCTGCTGCTGCTGCACCACCACCAGCAGCAGCACTCTTGAGGTACAAGTCTCTCAGATAATAACAATAGTAATGATAATAATAATAATGATAATATTGATAATAATGATAATGATAATAATAATAATAATGATGATAATAATAATAATAATAATAATGATAATAATAATAATATTGATGATAATAATAATAATGATAATATTGATAATAATGATAATGATAATAATAATAATAATAATAATAATGATAATAATAATAATAATGATAATAATAATAATATTGATGATAATAATGATAATAATAATGATAATAATAATAATAATAATGATAATAATAATAATGATAATGATAATGATAATAATAATAATAATAATAATAATAATAATAATTACAAAAATTATAACAATAATTATGATATTAATGATAATAATAAAATGATGATAAATGATAAAGAAAATTTAACTCGTAAACGTAGCTTAGAGGAACATATTAAATTAAATATCTTTGGCGTCTACAATAATATAGTTGCTGTCTGTCGGAAAATATAGATAACTGATTTGATAATTACATCTAAAGAGAAAACTTCTCCATTGCAACTATTTTTGTGACAAGTCAGTCAGCGGCACTGTGGCTTCCTCTCGCCGATCAGTCAGTCACGGATCCTCCCCTGCTGCCCTTCCCCACTGGCCCCACCACTCCTCTCGCGGCCTCTTTTGGTGGCACCTTGTCCCCGGCAAGTTGGGCGCGGCACCCTCCCCCCGTCATGGCGACTCCTGACGGGAGGCTGGGCCACATTGGTCCTTTTTTGGTTAAGTTCTGACGAGACAGCCTTCACCTTGCGAGCCTCGGTGGGCGGCGGGCTGCGAGGAACAGACTTAACATAGTCCTGACACTTTCAACACACATGGGAATGGGTGTGGGTAGCGCGGGGACATCACACATCCTTGTCCATGGGTGTACGTGGCTCTAGTCGTTGCGGCTCCGGTCGGGCGAGTTCGTGTCTGGGCAGGTCACGATGCAGGTCACGCGGCAGGTCACGGTCAGGTCGGATGGCCTCTGGACGTGAAATCTCGGGTCGCATAAGATCATGTCTGGATAGATCGTGGACGAGTGGACTTGGCGCTAGCAGGCTGGCGGTGGTCATGTCGGCCAGACTCACAGGAGGGAAGCCGGCGGCCAAAGACTTGCTATAGGAGTAGGAGAGGAGGGACTCGCTGACGCTGTGTGGAATGTAGGGGTAGGAGGCGTGGGGGAAGAGTGGGCGGGAATAGGGTGACCCATCAAGGTGCAGGCCCCGTGCCATCCCGCCCCCTAAGATCTTGCCCGCCCCAGCACTCAAACTCCCAAGGCCACCACCACTCCCACCGCCAACGCCGCCCGACGTGGCCATGTCAGCAAGCGACCAGATACGTGGCTTTGGATGGGCGACATCTGTAGGTGGCACGCCAGGGGATCCAGCACCAGTGCCTCCCGCCCCCGCGCTGGACCGGCCGCTCTCGATATCTTTTTTATCCTTCTCTCCATCACTGAACAAAACTGCGGAAGACATGACGAAGGATAGTATTAGAATGGAAGCAAAACACTGACTCGTGGTGCAGATAAACAATGATTTGTATTAGATGAACTTCTATTGTCATACGCGCCCTACTTACACACACACACACACACACACACACACACACACACACACACACACACACACACACACACACACACACACACACACACACACACACACACATAAACATACTTAAAATCGCACTTAAAATCTTACACACCATCATCACCACCCACATTACCGCCACAACTAACAGTAACGACGACAACGCGCCGTTACAAAACAACAAAACAAACTAATTGGTGAAAGTAGCGTGACGGCTACTTTGGAAACAGAACAAAATCCCTTGTCGACCAGCATTAGCGCCGGGCGTGTGAGAAAGCTGCCAGCGACAGCACCACAGCGGGTATTCTCGCTGTTTGATCCCTCACTTCCAAGGTTTCTGTGGAGCGGGCGGTACGTTACTTGCTTATCGCCTCCTCCACGGCTTGTCACTACTACGACACACTGCGGGTTTCCTTCTCACTGCTACTACTGTTACTACGCGAGGGGTCTTACACTTACACAACACAACATACACACACACATATACACACACACACATACACACACACTCACACTTAGTAAAATCACATGAAAAAACTCACTGTCTTTATCGTCTTTCTTGTCGTCATCATCTTTATCATCTTTATCGTCAATCTTATCGTCGTCCTTGTCGTCGTCATCGTCATCATCATCATCGGTCTTGTTCCTCGGTTCCCACGTCATTTTGTTCTCCTTTTTCAGTCGCCTACGAGCGTTCGCAAACCACGTCGATACCTGTGAAGGGAAGGAAAAGGTGGATGAGTGAAAGAAACTGAATTATTGCTTTCGGGATTATAAAGTACAAGCAATAAGTTGATAGAAGAGGCGGAAGAGGAGGAGGAGGAGGAGGAAGAGAAGGAGGAGGAGGAGGGAAAGGGCAAGGGAGGGAAGAGGACGTGGGGGATGAGGATGACGACAACGACGATGACGAAGAGGAGGAGGAGAAGGAGGGGAGAAAGGGGGAGACGGATAAGCCAGGATGAAGCAGAGAGGAACAAGAGGGGCGTGGCGGATCAGAAACCTTACAAGCGCCGTGTCTCCGCGTTCCCTCTCCCTCACTAGCACCTTCCTGCCTCTGCTTTTCTCATTGTTACTCTGCTTCATCACCAATGGATTGACTCACAAATAATAAAGCTACTTGTGTGTTGTAAATGTCCTCAGTTATCACAGTAATAACTTTCCTTTCCAAAGCTACTAGACATATATACTACCAATGTTCGTATTTCTTATCAAACATGCACACCCCTTATCCCTGTCCTTCTCGTCAGACCTGTATCAGAAAACACCTGTTATTACAACGTACCTGCGTGAGTGTCATCTTGGTAATGATGGCCAGCATGATCTTCTCCCCTTTGGTCGGGTACGGGTTCTTCTTGTGTTCATTTAGCCACGCCTTCAGGGTCGACGTTGCCTCCCTTGTCGCGTTCTTCCTGCGTGCGGCGTCAAGACCCACGCCGTACCTGCATGACCAATGAGTAAAAAGGGAATGTTATAGACCTTACTGAATATGAAATGATATCAAGAACTTAAATTTACTACACACGAAATAAATTTGAAAAAAAAAATATTATCACATAACCGAGTAATAAGATTAATGAAAACTATACATCAAAGTGAAGTAAATTGTTGTACTCTTAGGTGTCGTAGTGTAGTGTACAGGAGCAGTAAAACACTCACCCAGCGAAGGGATAGGAGGCGAGGGCGGTATCGTAGGGGTAGTAGACGGACGGATAGGGCCAGGTGGGTGCCATTGGAGAGGCGGCTAGAGAATCCTTGAGCTCTAGTCCCGCTGCCTGAAGAAGGGAAGAAAGGAAAAGATAAGT
>JAXIVD010000854.1:108013-110513 GCA_036785275.1 Cancer borealis
ACTATCTCCATCTGTCGACAAAAAAGGGCAACACCGTTTCCATCATCGCCCTAAATGCCTAACCCAACCAGACAGGATTCATTTACCTCGAGTGAGAATTGCTCTGGCGGCCAGTGTGATGACCCCACAACGCTTAGCAAACGAGCGACAGCCATTAAGACTGCCAGGCCCCCCACTTGATGTATTGGACACCACCAGCTCCATGAAAACGGTGGTCTCGACCTCTCACCAGTGGTTTCCTGTGCTGAAAGGGCCCCCCATTTCCAGCGGGGCAGTTGGCCACCCTCATCACCACACTCTGGGGGACTGTAAACGTCCTCGCCAAAGGCTTTGTACACAGGGAACTCCGGTCACCATTGAGGACTGAGATGGACAATGTCAAGTCAGAGCTTCTCTATGTGGCTTTGTAAGAGGTCATTATTTACTGCTGATCTGAACAGGGCGGCAGCAGCTGGAGGGGGTGGTGGTAGTGGTGTGTGTATGTGTGTGTGTATGTGTGTGTGTGTATGTGTGTATGTGTGTGTGTGTGTGTGTGTGTGTGTGTGTGTGTGTGTGTGTGTGTGTGTGTATGTATGTATGTATGTATGTATGTATGTATGTGTGTGTGTGGGGGGAACAACCAGAGGGACACCAAGCCCCGCCCACGACACACACACACACACACACACACACACACACACACACACACACACACACACACACACACACACACACACACACACACACACACACGCAAAGGCAACTATTCAAGTTTTGATTTATGGAAATGTTTGACATCGTCATTCAGAAACAGATGTAATGAGTTATACATTATACATGCACATGATTATGAAAACGATCAATTCACGATGTTGTGTATAAGTCATTGCAATGAATTGTAGCCTCGATTCATATCACAGTCCTTCAATCAGTCAGAATAGATGAAGCTCGACTCAACATAGGGAAAAAAAGGCTAACTAAGGGTGTCAAGACTCTGTAGAAGACCACCCCTGAGGCCTTCTTCGTAGGTGGTGGTGATCACTTACCTCCGGGGGACAGCAGGGGGCACGTACGAGGCCAGGGAAGATATTCTTTTACCCTGAGGGGACGGGTGGGAACTAGGTGGGCCACTTTAGACCACCTTCTATCCCAGTCCTTGTTCTCCCTTTTTGAACTAGTAAAAAAAAGAAAAAAACACATTATTGAGATGATGTAAGTGATTTTAAATGTAAATGAACTTCATGAGGACTGAGAGGTACGAGAAAGAGGCTGTGATTCTAAGTAATGCGACTATAAGTGTATTGACGGGCGAGCATAGGAGACGGGTGGAACGGGATTGTGGAGAATAATAATATTAAGACGTGGACTGTGGTGAGGGTTAGGGCGAGGGAACTTATGCCTGTAACTTGAAGCACTACTACTACTACTACTACTACTACTACTACTACTACTACTACTACTACTACTACTACTACTACTACTACCGATATCACTTCCACTACTTCTGTTCTTATAATCAGCCTGCAAGTTAAACACACAACACCACGGGACCTTATGGTGATGTAAGGCACGAAGATACAGATAGCGACGATAGCGAAGAAGAGGACTTGGTGGTACGCTTTATCAGGTGAGCAGGCAACCCACTGAGCGAGGTGCATAAGGAGCCACACAACCACTCAGGAAGGTCCCAGCAGGTTGTCAGTAGAAAAAAAAGGTTTATCTCAGTAGAACATCACCCCCTCCATCACCCCTCCATCACCCCTCCATCACCCCTCCATCACCCCTCAACATCCCCGCTCCTCTCTAGCTCCCTAGTCGCTGGACGGAGCCTGAGGGATGCTTTGAAATGATTCTTATTCTATACTTTATATACAGGTTTAAAGGATGGTGTGTGAGTGATACTGCTGCTACTACTGGTGATGCTAGTACTGCTGTTTCAACTAACACCAGGGTTACTATTGAAATTAGTATTACGAATGGTTCAGTAAAGGTAGTAGTTAAGGTATATTATTATTATTATTATTATTATTATTATTATTATTATTATTATTATAATCATTGTTATTATTATTATTAGTATAATCATTATCATTATTATCATCATTGTTGTTATCATTATTATTAATATTGTGATAATTATTATAATTATTATCGTTATTATTAATATAATTATTATTGTTATTATTATTATTATTAGTGTTCATGATAGTAGTAGTAGAAGAAGTAGCAGCAGCAGGAAAATAGATATCTAATAACAAAACAATAAAGCATAATGACAATAATAATGCTAACGATAATAATAATGATTATAATAATAATAATAACAATATCAATAATAATAGCAATAATAATAATAATAATAATAATAATAATAATAATAGTAATAATAATAATAATAATGATACTACTACTACTACTACTACTACTACTACTACTAATAATAATAATAATAATAATAATAATAATAATAATGATAATAATAATAATAATAACACCAAGAATAACAACAATAATAATAGTA
>JAXIVD010000855.1:2500-7500 GCA_036785275.1 Cancer borealis
ACGAACACCACAGACGGACACCATCGACGGACACCACAGACGGACACCACAGACGGACACCACAGACGGACACCACCGACGGACACCACAGACGGACATCACAGACGGACACCAGAGACGGACACCACAGACGGACACCACAGACGGACACCACAGACGGACACCACAGACGGACACCACAGACGGACACTACCGACGGACACCACAGATGGACACCACAGACGGACACCACAGACGGACACCACAGACGGACACTACCGACGGACACCACAGACGGACACCACAGACGGATACCACAGACGGACACTACCGACGGACACCACAGACGGACACCACAGACGGACACCACAGACGGACACCACAGACGGACACCACAGACGGACACCACAGACGGACACCACAGACGGACGTTTCACCGAACAGATATTTCTCAGAATGGACATATGGTTGAACAGACAATTAACAGATAATTAACAGAACATATAACAGATAATTAACAAAACATATAACAGATAATTAACAGAACCATAGACTACACTATACTTGACTGGACACTCGAAATCTGACCTTTTGCAAACCCGTCCTACAGCAGATTTTTAGAAAAATCAAATAAAATACTTAGAAATAAGATAGGAACCTCAAATAAAAAGCAAACACTTCAGAGTGATGTAGAAAATATGTTTATGAGCAACAAAAACAAATTAGTCAACGTACGTCATCAGTGGGCGACAATTATTAAATCCTAAGAAACCAAGAAAAACACAAAATTTGCAATAATTTCCAGGAATATTGGAATTTCAATCTGAAAACACTTACATGCATAGCCCATATAGTCTATATTAATATGCAATACCATAGAATACACCATATGTGACTGTGCACTCGAAATCGGGTCTTTCGCAAATGTGTCCTGAGGCGATTTTTTTTTGTTTTATTTAAATAAAATACTTAAAATCATTATAGAAACCTCAAACAAAAAGCAAACACCTCAGAGTGATGTGAAGAATATGTTTATGAGCAACAAAAACAAATTAGTCAACATACGTCATCGGTGGGCGACAATTATTAAATCCTAAGACACCAATAAAAACACCATATTTGCAATAATTTCCAGGAATACTGAAATTTTAAACTGAAAACGCACACATACATAGCCAATGTAGTCCATACTAATATACATGCATGCTTGAAATAAGATTTGAAACTATTTCCAAATATTCTGTTTGTTTTCTACGTTTTCGCTGAGCATGGCAGGATACACGACACCTTAGTGTTGAGAGTAATTGTAAAATATAACCAAAACTTGAACACAACACCCTAAGTCACTCGTAATCAATTCACTCATACTCATACTTCACTCATACTTTCATATACCCATAAATAACATCAAGAAGAAAATACGTAACATTCCTAATCAACTTACGATGTTTGCTCTAGCACATTTTACCCCCCACATTACAATTGCAATTACGATGTTTGCTGAGTGTCATCGAGAGCGTTTCTCAGAGACTGTGTAAAATAACTCCATTGTAATTCCTTATTGGTGATGGTCTCTAGTCAGCTTGTTGGTTTCATTGCCTCCTCCTCCTCTTCTATCTAGCAATGTTCTTTCCAATGATCTTATCACCATACATCACTTTCCCGACGTACGTACTTTTCCTTTTATCCTGCCATGCTCAGTGAAAACGTAGAAAACAAAGAAAATATTTGGAAATAGTTTCAAATCTTATTTCAAGCATGATTCAGAGTATACAATAGAAGCTGATGAAGCTACGGTCACACTAGGTTTTGCTAACGCTAGCCTGGCTTCCGTTTTTTCTGGATCTACAGCGATACGTCTGGTCACACACGTAGAAGAACTAACCTTGTGGAATCAGCTGATCATAATAACAACACAAGCCGTTATGGAGGAAGCACTTCTCTTCTTCTTCTTCTGCTCATGAACATTTTCCATGGGACTTATAATAGCGTCATGGGACCAATGAATTGAACTATTTATGTTGTTGACCTTTGTAAAGGATTGTTTTGGTCTTCTTCTTCTTCTTCTTCTTCTTCTTCTTCTTCTTCTTGTGACCTCTTTCGCCTTTTGCATTTCGCGCCACGAATTGTTATGAAAAATTCATTCCCAAGCCGATATAACGATTATATGACATTTGATCACAATCAAATCATATTCAGGAATGGTTATTTCACAATATGTGATGTTTTATTTCAGAAATTATTGCGAATTCGCCAGATTTTTTTGCTATAAACAATATGCTTTATACAAAACTCCCACGCGATTTTTCACTCAAACTTGTAATCTTTATGTTAATTTCCTATTTGCAAAAGTTGTAAAATCATTTTTTATGTTCAGCCATGGTTCAGCAATCATTACTGATTGTAAAGACATGAAATACAATGTCCTAAGTAGAATATTAACTGATATATGAAGTATTATCTGTCATCACTCATAGTAGCGGAATCTATAAGACCGAAATGTAATATCGTCTGTCAGCGATTGTCGCGAGTGTCCAGTCAAGTATGGTGTAGTCTATGACAGAACATATAACAGATAATTAACAGAACATATAACAGATAATTAACAGAACATATAACAGATAATTAACAGAACATATAACAGATAATTAACAGAACATATAACAGATAATTAACAGAACATATAACAGATAATTAACAGAACATATAACAGATAATTAACAGAACATATAACAAATAATTAACAGAACATATAACAGATAATTAACAGAACATATAACAGATAATTAACAGAACATATAACAGATAATTAACAGAACATATAACAAATAATTAACAGAACATATAACAGATAATTAACAGAACATATAACAGATAATTAACAGAACGTATAACAGATAATTAACAGAACATATAACAGATAATTAACAGAGCATATAACAGGTAATTAACAGAACATATAACAAATAATTAACAGAACGGATATTTAAACTAATGAACATATAGCCTTTTTAGTTTTATGTTTGTTTTCATGTTTTATGTTTAATGTTTTTTTTTAAATTATGTAGTTGGTTCATAAAACGGATTAAAAACGATAAAAGGATATCATATGGAAATAAAGCTTTTTAATATTGTTTTTTTCCTTTTTATAATGTTATTTTTTATCTCTTCTTTGTAATTGCGTTATAAAACTATAAAAACCCGATAAAAAGATAACATAATTGCATGACAAAAAATATATATTGCAGAGATTTTAAAGGATAGAAAATATTAATTAAAATACAATTGTTATATAAAATCTTGCACTACAAAATCTACGTAAAACACACTGCATCGCCTCTTTGGGCAGCTGGCTAATGTTTGGTTGGGTTTGGTGTTTAGCAAAGAGTTTAGACAAGCAACCAACCATTAATTAATGTGAATTGGGATAATTAATGTTGATTGTTTCCGAATAATGCAAACTGTTTCAGTATTCATGTTCATAGCGATTAAGATAACGTGAACTACAACTCTACTGGTGGTGATGTAGTCTTGGTTTCACTTAAGGACAACCAGGTAATGTCAAAAGGCATCAAGTGTAACTAACGGGACGGCCATGAAGAGAGAGGAAATAAGTTTAGATAATTCTCGCCTAGATCATTGAAAATTCTTGGATAGAAAAATCTATCTACTTTTATTCATAATGGAGTATTTTATCGTTTAGTTACGAGCACGTGAAGAATAATCAATTTGTTATCTAACATTTTAGCTCATTGGAATAAAAAAACATGGGCGACATGAATGAGTTTTTTAGGGAGTCGTCCTGAATCAAAGACTTTGTAAATTAAATTGTTGGTAATGAGTTTCACGTTTTATCTTTGGTCTCAATTTGAGTGTTTGGAACATTCTATTGAGTCCAAACTTGATTAATGTTTGTCTAACTTTAAATACAAAAAAAAAAAATATCAAGCTTCACGTCTGTCAGGTTCTGTGCGGTTTTTTTGTGTGTTTGTTTGTTTGTTTCTACTTTCTTTTCTACTGAAACACGTTTAAGTGATGATACAATATATAATAATAGTACAGTACAATACAATACAAGTACAGACATTAGATAAAGTTTAGGTTAAGAAGGCCACTTTTCCTCATGTCCTTGTTTGGAAAGCCTGGAACCATTAGTAACGATGAGCAGCATCATTAGTGTAGGAATGTCCCTCGCCAGGTGTGAGCAGCCAGCCACCTTCACCTGCTGGTGGGACATTGCACGCACTGAAGGCACGGCCGCAGTCAATGGTCTGCACAGCCATTTGTGTTGTTTGGTTATTGCACAATTCACAGAGATGTTGAGTCAGCCTTGAACATTGAGAAACACACTGTGCATGATGTTACCACATGAGGAGGTTGTGGTTACTTCATAGCATCATGTGTAAGGTAATGTGGTGAGTGCCGTGTGTAATGATGGTGCTCAGAGGAAAGTGTTGATGAACTTGTGACGCGGGATCCGAAAACACCGAGAAGTGTGTGCCGGATCTGTTCACATTATTGGTTCACCTGGTGGTCCTGGTGCCTGCAGCTGCTAATTTCCAACGGAATATCCCAATCGAAGTCAATGTTTTGTAAAAAATAATTAGCATTATTAAATATGCCTCAAATGTTGTGTTTGTCACCTTGTCCATATTAGTGATGACGCACCAGCCAGTGTGTGGCGGAGTAACGTAACAGGTAACATGCAACAGGACGCCTTAGTAACACACAAAGCCGGTTGGAAAAAAAGATTGAGCCTGTGATACCCGGGCACATTAACTTTTTTTTCTTCTTTTTTTTTTAACCATCACGATTTTTTAACATTACACTCTGACCTGCACGTTACTATATGGATTGATTGCACCTTTGTCACCTGTATCACCTGTGTAGGCCTCAGCAGGTTGCTTGTGTCCTGCTTTTAATTATGTATCAGCAGAATGCATAACTTTTTCTTCATCGCATCTGTCGTGTTTGATGATAATTCATAACGTTCTTATCTATCATCCATTCAGTATTTAATG
>JAXIVD010000855.1:17500-25000 GCA_036785275.1 Cancer borealis
AGTAGTAGAAGTATAGGTAGTAGTAGTAGTAATAGTAGTAGTAGTAGTAGTAGTAAAAGTAGCAGTAGTAGTAGTAGTAGTAGTAGTAGTAGTAGTAGTAGTAGTAGTAGTAGTAGTAGTAGTAGTAGTAGTAGTAGTAGTGGCCTTGATTGCGAAGCCACAGTGGTAGAGAGTAGAATAAGGGTGGGTAGGTTAGGGGATTAAATAAGGATGTAAATATAGGGGTAGATGGATATGGTTAGGGGTTAGAATATTATGATTGGATGCCACAGCCATTAGCGACCAGAGTTGGGGCTAATGACCTCCAATTTGTGGAGTCCATGCAAATAAAAAGGGTGGAGGTATCTTTAAATGTAGTAGTAGTAGTAGTAGTAGTAGTAGTAGTGGTAGTAGTAGTAGTAGTCTTTCTTTCTTTCTTTCTTCCTTTATTTCACAATAGCGAGTATACATTGTCGCATTGCATATAGTGACAAAAAAAAAAAAAAAAAGTGTTATTAAAGTGTGAACAACACTCTAAACGGTATGACAATGATTAAGATAAAAATACTAAAATCTACAACGTAAGACATTAAGAAATATGAGAATTATTAAAATAGTTAAATTATGTACAAAGAGAAAAAAAAATCACTTAAAAAGTAGACTAAAATCCATAATATAAACAAGGAGACCTTCTTCTTTCATGATTCTGTATGAAACGTATTCTTGATTTTATAATATCTAAACTTTCCTGAAAAACATTTACATTATATTAATTATTGAAATAGTTAAAAAGATATAACATTGCAAGTCCATCCTTAGTGTGAGGAACATTTAGCCTTAGAATAGGATGACATGACCTTAATAATCTTTTACAATATCTGGCTTGTACAAAGGCTGCGTGATGCTTAAATAACAACTGGTCACACCGGGCTGCCGTGATATGGTTACTTGCAAATACAGGAACACCACAGATTCTTTTTAGTGCCTTACTGAATGCTATATCAAGTGTTTTAAATATTTTTGAATTACAAACAGTGTGATGGTTCCATAAAGGAATCCCATAATCAGGAAGGCAAAATGACTTAAAAAGAAATAAAAGAGTTTGTTTATCAACAAATGCAAAGTCCCTAAAAATACTATTAGATGAAGCATAAAAATTTATACCATCATGTACTGTACCGACATGATCAAGCCATTTAGCTACAGAGTTACCATATCCAACAAAAGTAAAGCAATTATCATCTAACTCATTAACATCAAAGCACTTAAGGTCATTTTTCCTCATAAATTCTGAAAGATATTGCCATGCTCTACCATAAAAAGGGTCTGCATTAAAATCCCCAATCAAATATACACAGTCATACTCCTGATTTTCAAAGAAATATTCAAAGTTTGACAAAGATTCCAAGTAATTGTTCAACGTAGTAGCCTCCCAATTAATGCTATTCAGATACACATTAATAAAAACAACATTATAACCAAAAATATTACAATTAAAAACTATAAAATTCTTTTCTAAAACTACTTTATTAATTTTCAGAGATAAACTTTTCCTTCATAGTATAGCCAAACCTCCTCCTGGTCTGCCTCCTGAACTAGTCAATACCTTGTCAGAGAAGGTGGCTCCAACACCAATACACTCATAATTTTCATCTATAAAATTTAAAACACCAAGTTTCTCATCTGTTAAAAATGTCTCTTGCAAAAAGACAAAATCGTAGCCTAAAGATGTTAAATTCCTAATTGGATCAATATTTTTTCTCAGCGAGCAACAATTAAATGTACAAAGCTTTAAATTACAATCCATAATGATAAAAAGGAGTAAGAAATAAAACTAATTAGCAGCAGTATTATCAACAGGAGCTTGCCTTCTAGATCTATTGTAAAACTTGTCTACCACAATATCCTCTGGCCAGAGATCTGCATCAAACAACTTGTTTCTCTCTGAAAACTTAAGCGTTACTTTAAATGCCTTATGTTCACTTGTTTTTATAATCAAATTATTTACTAAAACCATTGATATGCCAAAAGTATCCATGATATATTCCTTTAAAACCTCTTCAGTCACACTATTGTCTACTCTCCCAACAAACACATCAATTAATCTCGGTGCTGCCTTGAATGATGAAGTGTTGCTCCGATGAGCACCAGTAACTTTATTCCCTCTGTTGTTATCATTCCTCATTCTCCTCCGATCCACTAAAGTCCATCCATTTGAGTTAGTGTTAGCAGGTGAGATCCTTGTTGACATCGTAAGACCACTACTACGCTTCGGTATAGTACCGATATCTTCATTGAGCCTAGGAGTCTGAAGTGAATCATGCCTCGTTTCAGTCTCACTCCCTGATGCAGTCCCAGCCGCAGTTGCTTCAACTCGCTCCTTATCGCCAGACTCGGCGGCTTCATGAAGCACTTCAGCACTCCTACGTTGATCACTCTGATTCGAAGCGTTACTCCCATTATTAATTACCTTGCACTGCGATGAACTTACTTTAGAGGCATAAGTTGTGCTGTTAACTTTTCTTCGTGTTGAAGCTGACTGAGAAGCACTGTAGCGAAGAGATGTTAGATCCTCAAGAACATTTAAGTCATTTATGCCTTTTGATGCGTCATTGATTCCTGATACAGCACTCATGAACTTGGTTTTTAAGTCAACTAAATCAGCCATCATTTGTCGCACAGTGTCAGCTGTATTAATCACCTCTGTTTTAATGTCAAGAATCTTCGGTAAAACGTCATTAATCCTGGATGTATCTTCAGTAAGGTTGGCAAGGAGGGAACCAAGCTTCTCAAGACCTAAGGGCGGCATCCTTTTATGAGAGTCTGTCACAAACTTGACAGTCTGGTTCGACTGTTTCACTCGTTCATGAAGCTCCAGTAGATCCTTCACTTCCTTACGCTTCTTATCAGGGTCTCTCCTCCAAGAAACATCATCATTTAAAATTCCACATAATATTTCCTTCCCTTTCTTAACTTCTTCAAAACAATAAAAGGAATGGATAACATCAAATAAAGTCTCATATGGATAATCATCCTTTCCGGAGTTAAGAAAACATAGCAGACTGTTCACCACAAACTGTTCGTCCTCCATATTGGTTGTTTACTTGTCAAGTCCAAGACTGTGTCACTGGCTCACCATCACACACACTTGATTTATTCCATTTGTGTGAACTTTCTGCAGAAGGTAACTACTTGCACTATGTAATCTTGATGTGTATAATACAGCACTTGAACACTACATGGAATCAGGGGCCAGATGATACAGGGGCCCATTAAAACAAGGCAGCTGAACGGAGACAAAGCAGGACACGTCCTACCCGTCTTGTGTCCAGCAGCAGAGTAGTAGTAGTAGTAGTAGTAGTAGTAGTAGTAGTAGTAGTAGTAGTAGTAGTAGTAAAAATAGTAGTAGTAGTAGTAGTAGTAGTAGTAGTAGTAGTAGTAGTAGTAGTAGTAGTAGTAGTAGTAGTAGCAGTAGTAGTAGTAGTAATGGTAGTAGAAGTAGTAGTAGTAATAGTAGTAGTAGTAGTAGTAGTAGTAGTAGTAGTAGAATTATTATTAGTAGTAGTAATAGTAGTAGTAGTAGTAAGAGTAGAAGTAGTAGTTGTAGTAGTAGTAATAGTAGTAGTAGTAGTAGTGGTATAATTAGTAGTAGTAGTAGTAGTAATAGTAGTAGTAGAAGTAGTAATAGTAGTAGTAGTAGTAGTAGTAGTAGTAGTAGTAGTAGTAGTAGTAGTAGTAGTAGTAGTAGTAGTAGTAGAATTATTAGTAGTAGTAGTAATAGTAGTAGTAGTAGTAGTAGTAGTAGTAGTAGTAGTAGTAGTAGTAGTAGTAGTAGTAGTAGTAGTAGTAGTAGTAGTAAAAATAGCAGTAGTAATAGTAGTAGTAGTAGTAGTAGTAGTAGTAGTAGTAGTAGTAGTAGTAGGAGTAGTAGTAGTAGTAGTAGTAGTAGTCTTCCCTCCTGTGTCTCCGGGGTACCAGGCACGCCACTCCCTCCACCACGGACATAAGTGGCCTTGATTGCGAAGCCACAGTGGTAGAGAGTAGAATAGGGGTGGGTAGGTTAGGGGATTAAATAAGGATGTAAATATAGGGGTAGATGGATATGGTTAGGGGTTAGAATATTATGGTTGGATGCCACAGCCATTAGCGACCAGAGTTGGGGCTAATGACCTCCAATTTGTGGAGCCCATGCAAATAAAAAGGGTGGAGGTATCTTTAAATGTAGTAGTAGTAGTAGTAGTAGAAGTAGTAGTAGTAGTAGTAGTAGTAGTAGTAGTAGTAGAATTAGTAGTAGTAGTAGTAGTAATAGTAATAGTAGTAGTAATAGTAGAAGTAGTAGTTGTAGTAGTAGTAGTAGTAGTAGTAGTAGTAGTAGTAGTAGTAGTAGTAGTAGTAGTAGTAGAAGTAGTAGTAGTAGTAGTAGTAGTAATAGTAGTAGTAGTAATAGTAATAGTAATAGTAGTAGTAGTAGTAGTAGTAGTAGTAGTAGTAGTAGTAGTAGTAGTAGTAGTAGTAGTAGTAGTAGTAGTAATAGTAGTAGTAGTAATAGTAGAAGTAGTAGTAGTAGTAGTAGTAGTAGTAGTAGTAATAGTAGTAGCAGCCGCCGCCACCGCCGCCACCACCACCACCACCTCCACCCAACTCCGATATGGCAAGAAATAGACATCGAAGACGGAATACCATATGGAAGGACTTAACAGGGGATGAAATCACCAGATGGGTGGATAAAGCCTATGGTGAAGTAGTTAGGTGGTCTACTGGCAACCTTTTTGAACCGCCTAAGTGTGCTGCCACCACCACAATCACGAAGGAAATGGCTGTCCTCCTCACCAGCTACAACCAGGACACGCCCCTAACACCATTTGCTCTCAAACTAGTCTTTATCATGCCAAAGCTCTTCTTCCAAAAGACCTTTAAGGGGAGCAAAACAGGAGACAACGTGAAGGCAGTCAAGAGAAGAGTGGCGTTATGGCAGTCAAACAACCTTGATGTGCTTCTGGAGGAGGCCAGAGTCATCCAGAAAAGACTGCAAAGACCTGTCAAGACCGAAACCCAAAAGGATAAAGCCCGTAACTTTGCCGACAGGATGCGGCAAGGCAACGTATCCTCGGCGCTGCGGACACTCACCGACAAGGAGTCTGGTGGTGTGCTGCCGCTCAGCAGGGACATCATCGACCAGCTGAAGAAGAAGCATCCTCCACCCAGCGAATCTGAGGGACTCCGACTGCACGGATGTCACACACCACCAAACGAAGTTATCTTCGACATGATAACCGCGGAGTTGGTGTGGAAGAAATCCCTCCAGACCCACGGCAGTGCTGGTCCCTCAGGTCTGGATGCAAAAGGATGGCGCCGCCTATTGAGCAGCTCCATCTGTGGCAGTGGCGCTAGTGATCTCTGTAGTGCCCTAGCAGCACTAGCGAGGAAGCTTGCCACCACCACCTGTCACCATATCGACGCCCTCACTGCCTGCCGCCTTATTCCTCTGGATAAAAAGCCAGGATGCAGGCCCATTGGCATCGGCGAAGTCCTCCGTCGCATCGTGGGTAAATGCATTATGGCAGTTGTCAAGGAGGATGTAAGGAAGGCGGCTGGGAACCTGCAAGTGTGCGCAGGACACCAGGCAGGGGGGGAAGCAGCCATCCACGCCATGAGGGAGATCTACGCGGGAAAGGATTGTGAAGCGGTACTGTTAGTGGACGCATCAAATGCGTTTAATTCCATTAACAGAAAGACAATGCTTCACAATATTAAAATCAAATGTCCCTCTCTAGCTACATACGTAGGAAACACGTATGGTGAACCATGTGACTTGTTTGTAAATAGTAGTAGTAATAATTGTTTTAAGGTGCTCAAATCAATGGAGGGGACAACACAAGGTGACCCAGTGGCCATGGCTATGTACGCAATAGGTCTCTCAGTGCTTCAGGATGTGATTGCGTTTGAAAACACCAAGGTGAAGCAAGTGGCATATGCCGACGACCTTTCGGGGGCCGGCACAATCTCAGACCTGAAAAGTTGGTGGGGATTGATAAAGGACAATGGACCCACCATAGGATACACACCCAATGCAGCTAAGTCCGTCCTTATTGTGAAATCCGAACTTTATGACCACGCTCTGGATATTTTCGGTGGTAGCGGGGTAATAATAACAAAGGACGGGCAGCGGCACTTGGGTGCTGTTATAGGAACAGAGGAGTTCAAGAAGGAGTTTGTAGGAGAAAAAGTGCTCGAGTGGGTGAGGGAGGTAGAAATCCTATCTGATATAGCTAGGACGGAGCCTCACGCAGCTTACTCTGCCTACACGCATGGCCTACAACATCGGTGGAATTACGTCATGCGCACCATCCCAGGCATCAGCCCTCTCCTCAGACCGCTGGAAAACGCTATAAGGAACACCCTCCTTCCAGCGTTACTGAGGTCTCCAGCACTGGGGGATGACAAGAGGGCCCTGCTCGAACTTCCACCAAGACTGGGCGGGATGGGGATCACCTCTCCTGAGAGGTTGGCAACTAGGGAGCACCTCAACTCCATCAACCTAGCCAGGTCCCTCACAGTAAAGATAGTTGCTCAGGACGCACACGGGGAAATAGACCAAAATGCGATCGCTGAGCAAAGGAAGCAAATTTCCCTAGACAGGCAACAAGAGCAGAAGACCAGCCTTGAACGCCTGAAGACCATCGTGCCTGCCGCGACTGTGCGAAAAATCCATATTGCACAAGAGACGGGAGCGTCTAACTGGCTAACGTCACTGCCAATCAGAGCAAGAGGCTTCAACCTCAACAAACAAGAATTTGTCGACGCCGTTGCTCTGAGGTATGGCTGGCCAGTTGAAGGACTCCCCAACATCTGTGCATGTGGTTCCCCCAACAACATCGACCACACCATGACCTGCAAGAAGGGGGGATTCGTGTGCATCAGGCACGACGAGGTGAGGGACCTGACAGCCAACATGCTCAGGGAGGTGTGCCATGACGTCGCCACCGAGCCGACTCTTCTGCCACTTGGAGGAGAAAACCTGCGGTTGAGGTCGGCAAACATCTCCGATGAAGCTCGAGTTGACGTCAGTGCTCGGGGGTTTTGGACGAGGGGGCAGAGAGCCTTCTTCGACGTCCGGATCTTCGACCCGATGGCAGCATGTCACCGCGAGCTCTCTCTGGAGGCTGCCCACCGTAGGAATGAGCAGGAGAAGACGAGAACCTATGGCGAAAGGATTCAACACGTCGACCACGGCACCTTCACGCCTCTGGTCTTCACCACGTCCGGCGGGATGGGCTCCAAGGCTAAGTGCTTCTACTCAAGACTAGCCGATTTGATGGCAGAAAAGAAGCACCAGCCAAGGAGCCATGTTGTCGCCTGGATGAGGTGCCGCCTCTCATTCTCCCTTCTCAGGTCTTCCCTCCTGTGTCTCCGGGGTACCAGGCACGCCACTCCCTCCACCACGGACATAAGTGACCTTGATTGCGAAGCCACAGTGGTAGAGAGTAGAATAGGGGTGGGTAGGTTAGGGGATTAAATAAG
>JAXIVD010000855.1:30000-35000 GCA_036785275.1 Cancer borealis
GGTTATTCAGCATCAAGACATCAATGATTACACAGGCCTTCAGGAGCTGTTTTGTGTAGATCTCCTGGCCTCTTGCAGCCTCTTTATGTTCTTATGTATGAGGTTTGTATTAGTGTTCAATCCTGCATGAGAGAGTGGACGTGTGTGCAGTCTTCGCGTTAACATCAGTAATATTTCTTCATTATTTCCACGTCACTGAGATGAGAATGAGTGGATTGAGTGCGTGCGTGAGTGTGAAAAAAAATAATAATGATAATTCAACTATAGGAATAAATAGATAAACTCAACCATGGTAAAGAAGGGAATATAAAGTTGCAATGAAGAGGATTCGAACCTATGTCTTGGCGTCATTGTACACAGCTGATCCGCAAGGCCATTTTTCTCTGGTTGTTTCTTTTATTGGTTCTAGAATTGTTTTATTGTTCATATTTTTTTTATTTCATCTATATTCAGCTTCTTCATATTGCTTTGAAGTTTTATATTTTCAATGTTTTATCTTTTCTCTTCCCATCTGGTGTGTAATGTTTTTAAACCGTAATGCTCTATTGGTTTTTTTTCTCCTCTCATTAACTTTAAAGAATCATTAAAAAAATATCATAATTTACGACTCACGCAGCGCCGTCTCTTTTTATGAAAGTTTACTTAACATATTCTTTTTTGGCAAACCTCTCATATAATTCCTCAATACAAAATCTCTTTTACTCTCTTTCTGATAAAAAAAAAAAAAAAATTATCGCTGTACTCTATCTATGCTTTCTCTGCTCCATAAGTATAATTGTTTGTGTAAGTCCCTCATAACCTACAACCATTGACGATCATAATAAAGATAAAAAAAGAATTGAAGTTACACGTTTCATACCTAAGCGATTCTAAGTAAACACTCTTGACAGTATTTTAAGGCAAGCCAAGTTACTTCCCGCGACTAAGACCTCCACCATCCCCTTCCACCTTGGTGAAACTTTATATTGTTTTATGCTAGCTTTTGGCAGCCATTCTATAGAGATGACCCTTGGAATGATCGTTGAGAGAGATAGAGAGATATAGAGAGAGAGAGAGAGAGAGAGAGAGAGAGAGAGAGAGAGAGAGAGAGAGAGAGAGAGAGAGAGAGAGAGAGAGAGAGAGAGAGAGAGAGAGAGAGAGAGAGAGAGAGAGAGAGAGAGAGAGAGAGAGAGAGAGAGAGAGAGAGAGAGAGAGAGAGAGAGAGAGAGAGAGAGAGAGAGAGAGAGAGAGAAGAGAGAGAGAAAAAAAAAAAGAAAAAAAATAATATATTCTATTTATTCACGCTGTGGCATCTTCCGTTTTCAGTATTTCCTTCTTTTATGGGATTTTTTTTGTAATGTTTTAAAATTTCGTTTTATTTTTCTAGTTTGTAAATGTCTATTGATATTTATTTTTTTCTTTATTTTTATGGATCTATGTCGTCTTTCTTTTTTTTTCTTTCTTTCTTTTGTTGTTTACGTTACATAGAATCTTCATTTGTCTTTGCATCTTAACGTTTTTTTCTCTTCTTCTTCTATGTCAAGTGTTTCATTTTAATCTATTTTACATTTAAGTCTTACGGTATTTTCTTTTTATTTCATGTTTGCTTTCATGTTTTTTTTTATATACATATTTCTCGCTTCATCACATCAAGTTCTTAGTATTTTCTTTTTTTTTATTTTGTATCATGTTGTTCTTATCCCTTTTTTGCTCTAATTTTTTTCTCCTTTTTTCACCACAAATCTGAATATCCATCTTATCATTTAATCATCTCATCATCTACCTTACAGCCTTCCTATCACTCCCCGTCTCCCACCACGGCAGCACACATCCACCTCCTAAACTACATACAACAACGCATCATTATATACACACATTATCAATCCTGTCGCTCCACTCACTGTCACTCCTCACACCGCTTCCCTATATTGTATTCCTTATATTGTATTCCTTATATTGTATTTCTTATATTGTATTCCTTCTATTGTATTCACATCTTATAACCTCACATTCAATAAACAACTCTTAATTAGGTCATTACACTGCGCCATGTACGTACCTGTCAATAGTCATTTACCTCTCACACACGCACACGCACACACACACACACACACACACACACACACACACACACACACACACACACACACACACACACACACACACACACACACACACACACACACACACACACACACACACACACACACACACATATATACACACTCAGGTCATGTCATTACAGGAACAACGTAAACTGTATAGGACACGTAATATTCTGTAATGTGTGATGCAATTATTTCATTTTTATATATTTTTTTCACAATAGGAATACTTCAAATTCAAAACTCCCATTATTAACTTTTCCTGTCGATCTGTTCTATGCTTTGATGGATGTTTTATTACGTTTTTGAATATGTTTCTCCGGTGATCCGTGTGGTGGTGGTGGTGGGGGTGGTGGTGGTGGTGGTGGTGGGGATGGTGGTGGTGGTGGTGGTGGTGATGGTGGTGGTGGTGGTGGTGGTGGTGGTGGTGGTGGTGGTGGTGGTGGTGGTGGTGGTGGTAATGCAATACTTTTGACTCCCTCGTCCCCTGTATTATTGAGGTGATTGGTACAGAGGCAAACAAAAGGACATTGATGAATTAACAATCATTAAGAACGATAATAAGTGATAATGAAGAATACGTGAATGAATGAATGACAGCGATGAAAGTTGGAGTATAATGTATTGTGTATAACTCGAAGCTAGGCAATATAGATGAAATAATGAAAATATAGGAAAGAGAGAGATGGTGTAAACTATCTTTACACACAGTAAGAAGGAGGCTGTTGTTCTGCTGCCCCATACACACCAACACATACCAACACACACACCAACGTACACCAACACACACCAACACACACCAACGCACACATATTTGCAAGAAATAACTTTCGTAACTTTACTTGCTTTGATTATTGTGAATAAATAAATAGCGCCTCAGTGGTGCAGTGGTTAGCACGTCTAACTACGAATCCACGGTACGGAGTTCGATCCCGGATGAAGATAGTCGGTACCGAGGGGAACCTGGGGAAGGTAAACTGTGGATAGTAGGATGTTACAGTGGCCCTGTGTCCCGGCGTAACGGATTAATCTCCACCACAGACTCAAAGGCCAACGTGACGGGAGATGAACACATGCAGCTACGCACAACTACATCGTGTGGACACACTTTACTTACTAAATAAAAACACTTTCACTTGCAACGATATCATTCCCTTTGCTCCTAATTAATTTACAGTTGCATTGTTGTTGTTATTTACTTTTCATCCTATTCAGATATACAAACACACACACACACACACACACACACACACACACACACACACACACACACACACACACACACACACACACACACACACACACACACACACACACACACACACACACACACACACACACACACACACACACACACACACACACACACACACACACACACACACACACACACACACACACACACACACACACACACACACACACACACACACACACACACACACACACACACACACACACACACACACTCTTTCATTATACTTCCACTTTTTTTACATTTTAACATTTCTGTATTAATAATCTCATTGACACCAATATGTGCTTCTTCTTTTTTCTTCATCTCTTTTTACAAACAGACAAGATTGAACACACAAAAAAAGAGAATAATAAATCCTTCATACACTTTAACTAACATTTTCCAGAATTATTCACGCCTCGGTAATGGTTCACGTTCCGCTGTCCTCATTCATCCTCATTCATCCTCATTCATTAATTCCAGCTGATAACTCCACTTTCACGCCCAATCAGCTTTGCGTATTATCATTATTCTCTTTTTTCCCTGTTTTTTCTTGTATTTGTTTTTATTCTTTGTTGTTATTTTTTTCATTAGTTACAAAAAAAAAAGCTGCAGGAATGACGGAAAGCGAAGAATGAAGTTTATGTTTTCTATTTTTTATTAATCCTCTACGAGTTTTTCTTTTTTCTTCAATATACTTACGTCAATAGTCCCTTTATACATTGTTTCTGTAGGTTAGATTAGTTTAGGTTAGGTTTGGTTAGGTTAGGTTAGATTTGGTTAGTTTAGGTTAGGTTAGATTAGGTTAGTTTTGGTTAGGTTAGATTTTGTTTGGTTTGGTTAGGTTAGATTTGATTAGTTTAGGTTAGGTTAGGTTAGATTAGGTTAGATTAGGTTAGGTTAGGTTTGATTACTTTAGGTTAGGTTAGGTTAGATTAGGTTAGGTTAGATTAGGTTAGATTAGGTTAGGTTAGGTTAGATTAGGTTAGGTTAGATTAGATTTTTCCTGCTTTTCTTGCATTCATTTTCCCTCCAGTTTTGTATTGACATAAATCTAAAGAAGAGAACTTGGGAGAAAGAAGAAAGAAACAGCGAGTGAGGAAACGAACTGTGAACAAAAAAAATAATGAGAGAGGGAAAAAAAAAGGGAAAAAGGAAATAGAAAATATACTAGTGTGCCGTTGTGGATGAGGAAGGATCGTTCAACTATTACTTGTAGTGTTGCTCGGATCAAACGGTCTTTCTAGTTACACAAAAAAATAAATAAAAATAAAATAAAAAGGCAGGAATAACGGAAAAAAAGAAAGATTAAATTTGTTTTCCATTTCTATTAATCTTCTACATATTTTTTCATTTAATATATTTACGTCAATACTCTCTTTGTATAATGTTTTCTGTAGGTTAGGTTAGGTCAGGCTAGGTTATGTTGTTAGGTTAGGCCTGTTATTATAACGCATTACCCTTTTGACTCTTCTAGATCTTTTCATTAGTGTTTATAATTTGCTGTGACTTCCATTGACCTCATGTTTACTTTTTAATCCAAGTTAAATTCCTGTAACTCCGTATAATTAGTTTACATTCGTAAAGCATCATAAGCATTACGTTCCTAAACCTTTCCTTCCTCCTTTTAAACCGTTACCGCCCACGTCCATTTTTTACTGCCTTCCCTCCTCCATCTT
>JAXIVD010000855.1:45000-70000 GCA_036785275.1 Cancer borealis
CCAACCAACCCTGCACGTGCAGGCCGGTAAGCACGACGCCCGAGCCAACCAACCCTGCACGTGCCGGCCGGCCAGCACGGCCCCCGAGCCAACCAACCCTGCACGTGCCGGCCGACCAGCACGGCCACCGAGCCAACCAACCCTGCAGGTGCCGGCCGGCTAGCACGGCCCCCGAGCCAACCAACCCTGCACGTGCCGGCCGGCCAGCACGGCCCCCGAGCCAATCAACCCTGCACGTGCTGGCCAGCCAGCACGGCCTCCAAGCCAACCAACCCTGCACGTGCCGGCCGGCCAGCACGGCCCCCGAGCCAACCAACCCGGCACGTGCCGGACGGCCAGCACGGCCCCCGAGCCAACCAACCCTGCACGTGCCGGCCGGCCAGCACAACCCCCGAGCCAACCAACCCTGCACGTGCCGGCCGGCCAGCACGGCCTCCGAGCCAACCAATCCTGCACGTGCCGGCCAGTCAGCACGGCCCCCGAGCCAACCAACCCTGCACGTGCCGGCCGGTCAGCACGGCCTCCGAGACAACCAACCCTGCACGTGCCGGCCGATCAGCACGGCCCCCGAGCCAACCAACCCTGCACGTGCTGGCCGGTTAGCACGGCCCCCGAGCCAACCAACCCTGCACGTGCCGGCCGGCCAGCACGGCTCCCGAGCCAACCAACCCTGCACGTGCCGGCCGGCCAGCACGGCCCCCGAGCCAACCAACCCTACACGTGCCGGCCGGCCAGCACGACCCCCGAGCCAAACAACCCTGCACGTGCCGGCCAGCCAGCACGGCCCCCGAGCCAACCAACCCTGCACGTGCCGGCCGGCCAGCACGGCCCCCGACCCAACCAACCCTGCACGTGCCGGCCGGTCAGCACGGCTCCCGAGCCAACCAACCCTGCACGTGCCGGCCGGCCAGCACGGCTTCGGAGCTAACCAATCCTAAGCACGTGCCGGCCAGTCAGCACGACCCCCGAGCCAACAAACCCTGCATGTGCCGGCCGGTCAGCACGGCCTCCGAGACAACCAACCCTGCACGTGCCGGCAGGTCAGCACGGCCCCCGAGCCAACCAACCCTGCACGTGCCGGCCGGTCAGCACGGCCCCCGAGCCAACCAACCCTGCACGTGCCGGCCGGCCAGCACGGCCCCCGAGCCAACCAACCCTGCACGTGCTGGCAGGCCAGCACGGTCCCCGAGCCAACCAATCCTGCACGTGCCGGCCGGCCAGCACGGCCTCCGAGCCAACCAATCCTGCACGTGGCGGCCGGTCAGCACGGCCCCCGAGCCAACCAACCCTGCACGTGCCGGCCGGCCAGCACGGCCTCCGAGCCAACTGATCCTGCACGTGCCGGCCGGCCAGCACGGCCTCCGAGCCAACCAACCCTGCACGTGCCGGCCGGCCAGCAGAGCCTCCGAGCCAAACAACCCTGCACGTGCCGGCCTGCCAGCACAGCCCCCGAGCTAACCAACCCTGCACGTGCCGGCCGGCCAGCACGGTCTCCGAGCCAACCAACCCTGTACGTACCGGCCGGCCAGCACGGCCCCCGAGCCAACCAACCCTGCACGTGCCGGCCGGCCAGCACGACCCCCTAGCCAACCAACTCTGCACGTGCCGGCCGGCAAGCACGGACCCCGAGCCAACCAAACCTGCACATGCCGGCCGGCCACCACGGCCCCCGAACCAACCAACCCTACACGTGCCGGCCGGGCAGCACGACCCCCGAGCCAACCAACCCTGCACGTGCCGGCCGGCCAGCACGACCCCCGAGCCAATCAACCCTGCACGTGCCGGCCGGCCAGCACGGCCCCCGAGCCAACCAACCCTGCACGTGCCGGCCAGCCAGCACGGCCCCCGAGCCAACCAACCCTGCACGTGCCGGCCGGCCAGCACGGCCCCCGAGCCAACCAACCCTGCACGTGCCGGCCGGCCAGCACGGCCCTCGAGCCAACCAACCCTGCACGTGCTGGCCGGCCAGCACAGCCCCCGAGCCAACCAACCCTGCACGTGCCGGCCGGCCAGCACAGCCCCCGAGCCAACCAACCCTGCATGTGCCGGCCAGCCAGCACGGCCCCCTAGCCAACCAACCCTGCATGGCCTCCGAGCCAACCAACCCTGCACGTCCCGGCCGGCCAGCACGGCCCCCGAGCCAATCAACCCTGCACGTGCCCGATGGCCAGCATGGCCCCCGAGCCAACCAACCCTGCACGTTCCAGCCAGCCAGCACGGCCCCCGAGCCAACCAACCCTGCACGTGCTCGCCAGCCAGCACGGCCACCGAGGCAACCAAACCTGCAGGTGCCGGCCGGCTAGCACGGCCCCCGAGCCAACCAACCCTGCACGTGCCGGCCGGCCAGCACGGCCCCCGAGCCAATCAACCCTGCACGTGCCGGCCGGCCAGCACGGTCTCCGAGCCAACCAACCCTGTACGTACCGGCCGGCCAGCACGGCCCCCGAGCCAACCAACCCTGCACGTGCCGGCCGGCCAGCACGACCCCCGAGCCAACCAACCCTGAACGTGCCGGCCGGCCAGCACGGCCTCCGAGCCAGCCAACCAACCCTGCACGTGCCGGCCGGCCAGCACGACCCCCTAGCCAACCAACTCTGCACGTGCCGGCCGGCAAGCACGGACCCCGAGCCAACCAAACCTGCACATGCCGGCCGGCCACCACGGCCCCCGAACCAACCAACCCTGCACGTGCCGGCCGGGCAGCACGACCCCCGAGCCAACCAACCCTGCACGTGCCGGCCGGCCAGCACGGCCCCCGAGCCAATCAACCCTGCACGTGCCGGCCGGCCAGCACGGCCCCCGAGCCAACCAACCCTGCACGTGCCGGCCAGCCAGCACGGCTCCCGAGCCAACCAACCCTGCACGTGCCGGCCGGCCAGCACGGCCCCCGAGCCAACCAACCCTGCACGTGCCGGCCGGCCAGCACGGCCCTCGAGCCAACCAACCCTGCACGTGCCAGCCGGCCAGCACGGCCCCCGAGCCAACCAACCCTGCACGTGCCGGCCGGCCAGCACGGCCCCCGAGCCAACCAACCCTGCATGTGCCGGCCAGCCAGCACGGCTCCCTAGCCAACCAACCCTGCACGGCCTCCGAGCCAACCAACCCTGCACGTGCCGGCCGGCCAGCACGGCCCCCGAGCCAACCAACCCTGCACGTGCCCGATGGCCAGCATGGCCCCCGAGCCAACCAACCCTGCACGTTCCAGCCAGCCAGCACGGCCCCCGAGCCAACCAACCCTGCACGTGCTGGCCAGCCAGCACGGCCCCCGAGCCAACCAACCCTGCACGTGCCGGCCGGCCAGCACGGCGCACGAGCCAACTAACCCTGCACGTGCCGGCCGGTCAGCACGGCCCCCGAGCCAACCAATCCTGCACGTGCCGCCCGGCCAGCACGGCACCCGAGCCAACCAACCCTGCACGTGAAGGCCGGTCAGCACGACGCCCGAGCCAACCAACCCTGCACGTGCCGGCCGGCCAGCACGGCCCCCGAGCCAACCAACCCTGCACGTGCCGGCCGACCAGCACGGCCACCGAGCCAACCAACCCTGCAGGTGCCAGCCGGCCAGCACGGCCCCCGAGCCAACATACCCTGAACGTTCCGGCCGGTCAGCACGGCTCCCGAGCCAACCAACCCTGCACGTGCCGGCCGGCCAGCACGGCTTCGGAGCTAACCAATCCTAAGCACGTGCCGGCCAGTCAGCACGGCCCCCGAGCCAACAAACCCTGCATGTGCCGGCCGGTCAGCACGGCCTCCGAGACAACCAACCCTGCACGTGCCGGCAGGTCAGCACGGCCCCCGAGCCAACCAACCCTGCACGTGCCGGCCGGTCAGCACGGCCCCCGAGCCAACCAACCCTGCACGTGCCGGCCGGCCAGCACGGCCCCCGAGCCAACCAACCCTGCACGTGCTGGCAGGCCAGCACGGTCCCCGAGCCAACCAATCCTGCACGTGCCGGCCGGCCAGCACGGCCTCCGAGCCAACCAATCCTGCACGTGGCGGCCGGTCAGCACGGCCCCCGAGCCAACCAACCCTGCACGTGCCGGCCGGCCAGCACGGCCTCCGAGCCAACTGATCCTGCACGTGCCGGCCGGCCAGCACGGCCTCCGAGCCAACCAACCCTGCACGTGCCGGCCGGCCAGCAGAGCCTCCGAGCCAAACAACCCTGCACGTGCCGGCCTGCCAGCACGGCCCCCGAGCTAACCAACCCTGCACGTGCCGGCCGGCAAGCACGGTCTCCGAGCCAACCAACCCTGTACGTACCGGCCGGCCAGCACGGCCCCCGAGCCAACCAACCCTGCACGTGCCGGCCGGCCAGCACGACCCCCTAGCCAACCAACTCTGCACGTGCCGGCCGGCAAGCACGGACCCCGAGCCAACCAAACCTGCACATGCCGGCCGGCCACCACGGCCCCCGAACCAACCAACCCTGCACGTGCCGGCCGGGCAGCACGACCCCCGAGCCAACCAACCCTGCACGTGCCGGCCGGCCAGCACGACCCCCGAGCCAATCAACCCTGCACGTGCCGGCCGGCCAGCACGGCCCCCGAGCCAACCAACCCTGCACGTGCCGGCCAGCCAGCACGGCCCCCGAGCCAACCAACCCTGCACGTGCCGGCCGGCCAGCACGGCCCCCGAGCCAACCAACCCTGCACGTGCCGGCCGGCCAGCACGGCCCTCGAGCCAACCAACCCTGCACGTGCCGGCCGGCCAGCACAGCCCCCGAGCCAACCAACCCTGCACGTGCCGGCCGGCCAGCACAGCCCCCGAGCCAACCAACCCTGCATGTGCCGGCCAGCCAGCACGGCCCCCTAGCCAACCAACCCTGCATGGCCTCCGAGCCAACCAACCCTGCACGTCCCGGCCGGCCAGCACGGCCCCCGAGCCAATCAACCCTGCACGTGCCCGATGGCCAGCATGGCCCCCGAGCCAACCAACCCTGCACGTTCCAGCCAGCCAGCACGGCCCCCGAGCCAACCAACCCTGCACGTGCTCGCCAGCCAGCACGGCCACCGAGGCAACCAAACCTGCAGGTGCCGGCCGGCTAGCACGGCCCCCGAGCCAACCAACCCTGCACGTGCCGGCCGGCCAGCACGGCCCCCGAGCCAATCAACCCTGCACGTGCCGGCCGGCCAGCACGGTCTCCGAGCCAACCAACCCTGTACGTACCGGCCGGCCAGCACGGCCCCCGAGCCAACCAACCCTGCACGTGCCGGCCGGCCAGCACGACCCCCGAGCCAACCAACCCTGAACGTGCCAGCCGGCCAGCACGGCCTCCGAGCCAGCCAACCAACCCTGCACGTGCCGGCCGGCCAGCACGGCCCTCGAGCCAACCAACCCTGCACGTGCCGGCCGGCCAGCACAGCCCCCGAGCCAACCAACCCTGCACGTGCCGGCCGGCCAGCACAGCCCCCGAGCCAACCAACCCTGCATGTGCCGGCCAGCCAGCACGGCCCCCTAGCCAACCAACCCTGCATGGCCTCCGAGCCAACCAACCCTGCACGTCCCGGCCGGCCAGCACGGCCCCCGAGCCAATCAACCCTGCACGTGCCCGATGGCCAGCATGGCCCCCGAGCCAACCAACCCTGCACGTTCCAGCCAGCCAGCACGGCCCCCGAGCCAACCAACCCTGCACGTGCTCGCCAGCCAGCACGGCCACCGAGGCAACCAAACCTGCAGGTGCCGGCCGGCTAGCACGGCCCCCGAGCCAACCAACCCTGCACGTGCCGGCCGGCCAGCACGGCCCCCGAGCCAATCAACCCTGCACGTGCCGGCCGGCCAACACGGTCTCCGAGCCAACCAACCCTGTACGTACCGGCCGGCCAGCACGGCCCCCGAGCCAACCAACCCTGCACGTGCCGGCCGGCCAGCACGACCCCCGAGCCAACCAACCCTGAACGTGCCGGCCGGCCAGCACGGCCTCCGAGCCAGCCAACCAACCCTGCACGTGCCGGCCGGCCAGCACGACCCCCTAGCCAACCAACTCTGCACGTGCCGGCCGGCAAGCACGGACCCCGAGCCAACCAAACCTGCACATGCCGGCCGGCCACCACGGCCCCCGAACCAACCAACCCTGCACGTGCCGGCAGGGCAGCACGACCCCCGAGCCAACCAACCCTGCACGTGCCGGCCGGCCAGCACGGCCCCCGAGCCAATCAACCCTGCACGTGCCGGCCGGCCAGCACGGCCCCCGAGCCAACCAACCCTGCACGTGCCGGCCAGCCAGCACGGCTCCCGAGCCAACCAACCCTGCACGTGCCGGCCGGCCAGCACGGCCCCCGAGCCAACCAACCCTGCACGTGCCGGCCGGCCAGCACGGCCCTCGAGCCAACCAACCCTGCACGTGCCAGCCGGCCAGCACGGCCCCCGAGCCAACCAACCCTGCACGTGCCGGCCGGCCAGCACGGCCCCCGAGCCAACCAACCCTGCATGTGCCGGCCAGCCAGCACGGCTCCCTAGCCAACCAACCCTGCACGGCCTCCGAGCCAACCAACCCTGCACGTGCCGGCCGGCCAGCACGGCCCCCGAGCCAACCAACCCTGCACGTGCCCGATGGCCAGCATGGCCCCCGAGCCAACCAACCCTGCACGTTCCAGCCAGCCAGCACGGCCCCCGAGCCAACCAACCCTGCACGTGCTGGCCAGCCAGCACGGCCCCCGAGCCAACCAACCCTGCACGTGCCGGCCGGCCAGCACGGCGCACGAGCCAACTAACCCTGCACGTGCCGGCCGGTCAGCACGGCCCCCGAGCCAACCAATTCTGCACGTGCCGCCCGGCCAGCACGGCACCCGAGCCAACCAACCCTGCACGTGAAGGCCGGTCAGCACGACGCCCGAGCCAACCAACCCTGCACGTGCCGGCCGGCCAGCACGGCCCCCGAGCCAACCAACCCTGCACGTGCCGGCCGACCAGCACGGCCACCGAGCCAACCAACCCTGCAGGTGCCAGCCGGCCAGCACGGCCCCCGAGCCAACATACCCTGAACGTTCCGGCCGGTCAGCACGGCTCCCGAGCCAACCAACCCTGCACGTGCCGGCCGGCCAGCACGGCTTCGGAGCTAACCAATCCTAAGCACGTGCCGGCCAGTCAGCACGGCCCCCGAGCCAACAAACCCTGCATGTGCCGGCCGGTCAGCACGGCCTCCGAGACAACCAACCCTGCACGTGCCGGCAGGTCAGCACGGCCCCCGAGCCAACCAACCCTGCACGTGCCGGCCGGTCAGCACGGCCCCCGAGCCAACCAACCCTGCACGTGCCGGCCGGCCAGCACGGCCCCCGAGCCAACCAACCCTGCACGTGCCGGCCGGTCAGCACGGCCCCCGAGCCAACCAATCCTGCACGTGCCGGCCGGCCAGCACGGCCTCCGAGCCAACCAATCCTGCACGTGGCGGCCGGTCAGCACGGCCTCCGAGCCAACCAACCCTGCACGTGCCGGCCGGCCAGCACGGCCTCCGAGCCAACTGATCCTGCACGTGCCGGCCGGCCAGCACGGCCTCCGAGCCAACCAACCCTGCACGTGCCGGCCGGCCAGCAGAGCCTCCGAGCCAAACAACCCTGCACGTGCCGGCCTGCCAGCACGGCCCCCGAGCTAACCAACCCTGCACGTGCCGGCCGGCAAGCACGGTCTCCGAGCCAACCAACCCTGTACGTACCGGCCGGCCAGCACGGCCCCCGAGCCAACCAACCCTGCACGTGCCGGCCGGCCAGCACGACCCCCTAGCCAACCAACTCTGCACGTGCCGGCCGGCAAGCACGGACCCCGAGCCAACCAAACCTGCACATGCCGGCCGGCCACCACGGCCCCCGAACCAACCAACCCTGCACGTGCCGGCCGGGCAGCACGACCCCCGAGCCAACCAACCCTGCACGTGCCGGCCGGCCAGCACGACCCCCGAGCCAATCAACCCTGCACGTGCCGGCCGGCCAGCACGGCCCCCGAACCAACCAACCCTGCACGTGCCGGCCAGCCAGCACGGCCCCCGAGCCAACCAACCCTGCACGTGCCGGCCGGCCAGCACGGCCCCCGAGCCAACCAACCCTGCACGTGCCGGCCGGCCAGCACGGCCCTCGAGCCAACCAACCCTGCACGTGCCGGCCGGCCAGCACAGCCCCCGAGCCAACCAACCCTGCACGTGCCGGCCGGCCAGCACAGCCCCCGAGCCAACCAACCCTGCATGTGCCGGCCAGCCAGCACGGCCCCCTAGCCAACCAACCCTGCATGGCCTCCGAGCCAACCAACCCTGCACGTCCCGGCCGGCCAGCACGGCCCCCGAGCCAATCAACCCTGCACGTGCCCGATGGCCAGCATGGCCCCCGAGCCAACCAACCCTGCACGTTCCAGCCAGCCAGCACGGCCCCCGAGCCAACCAACCCTGCACGTGCTCGCCAGCCAGCACGGCCACCGAGGCAACCAAACCTGCAGGTGCCGGCCGGCTAGCACGGCCCCCGAGTCAACCAACCCTGCACGTGCCGGCCGGCCAGCACGGCCCCCGAGCCAATCAACCCTGCACGTGCCGGCCGGCCAGCACGGTCTCCGAGCCAACCAACCCTGTACGTACCGGCCGGCCAGCACGGCCCCCGAGCCAACCAACCCTGCACGTGCCGGCCGGCCAGCACGACCCCCGAGCCAACCAACCCTGAACGTGCCGGCCGGCCAGCACGGCCTCCGAGCCAGCCAACCAACCCTGCACGTGCCGGCCGGCCAGCACGACCCCCTAGCCAATCAACTCTGCACGTGCCGGCCGGCAAGCACGGACCCCGAGCCAACCAAACCTGCACATGCCGGCCGGCCACCACGGCCCCCGAACCAACCAACCCTGCACGTGCCGGCCGGGCAGCACGACCCCCGAGCCAACCAACCCTGCACGTGCCGGCCGGCCAGCACGGCCCCCGAGCCAATCAACCCTGCACGTGCCGGCCGGCCAGCACGGCCCCCGAGCCAACCAACCCTGCACGTGCCGGCCAGCCAGCACGGCTCCCGAGCCAACCAACCCTGCACGTGCCGGCCGGCCAGCACGGCCCCCGAGCCAACCAACCCTGCACGTGCCGGCCGGCCAGCACGGCCCTCGAGCCAACCAACCCTGCACGTGCCAGCCGGCCAGCACGGCCCCCGAGCCAACCAACCCTGCACGTGCCGGCCGGCCAGCACGGCCCCCGAGCCAACCAACCCTGCATGTGCCGGCCAGCCAGCACGGCCCCCTAGCCAACCAACCCTGCACGGCCTCCGAGCCAACCAACCCTGCACGTGCCGGCCGGCCAGCACGGCCCCCGAGCCAACCAACCCTGCACGTGCCCGATGGCCAGCATGGCCCCCGAGCAAACCAACCCTGCACGTTCCAGCCAGCCAGCACGGCCCCCGAGCCAACCAACCCTGCACGTGCTGGCCAGCCAGCACGGCCCCCGAGCCAACCAACCCTGCACGTGCCGGCCGGCCAGCACGGCGCACGAGCCAACTAACCCTGCACGTGCCGGCCGGTCAGCACGGCCCCCGAGCCAACCAATCCTGCACGTGCCGCCCGGCCAGCACGGCACCCGAGCCAACCAACCCTGCACGTGAAGGCCGGTCAGCACGACGCCCGAGCCAACCAACCCTGCACGTGCCGGCCGGCCAGCACGGCCCCCGAGCCAACCAACCCTGCACGTGCCGGCCGACCAGCACGGCCACCGAGCCAACCAACCCTGCAGGTGCCAGCCGGCCAGCACGGCCCCCGAGCCAACATACCCTGAACGTTCCGGCCGGCCAGCACGGCCCCCGAGCCAATCAACCCTGCACGTGCTGGCAAGCCAGCACGGCCTCAGAGCCAACCAACCCTGCACGTGCCGGCCGGCCAGCACGGCCTCCGAGCCAACCAACCCTGCACGTGCCGGCCGGCCAGCACGACCCCCTAGCCAACCAACTCTGCACGTGCCGGCCGGCCAGCACGGACCCCGAGCCAACCAACCCTGCACATGCCGGCCGGCCACCACGGCCCCCGAACCAACCAACCCTGCACGTGCCGGCCGGCCAGCACGACCCCCGAGCCAACCAACCCTGCACGTGCCGGCCGGCCAGCACGGCCCCCGAGCCAATCAACCCTGCACGTGCCGCCCGGCCAGCACGGCCCCCGAGCCAGCCAACCCTGTACGTGCCGGCCGGCCAGCACAGCCCCCGAGCCAACCAACCCTGCACGTGCCGGCCGGCCTGCACGGCCCCCGAGCCAACCAACCCTGCACGTGCCGGCCGGCCAGCACGGCCCTCGAGCCAACCAACCCTGCACGTGCCGGCCGGCCAGCACGGCCCCCGAGCCAACCAACCCTGCACGTGCTGGCCGGCCAGCACGGCCCCCGAGCCAACCAACCCTGCACGTGCCGGCCAGCCAGCACGGCCCCCGAGCCAACCAACCCTGCACGGCCTCCGAGTCAAACAACCCTGCACGTGCCGGCCGGCCAGCACGGCCCCCGAGCCAACCAACCCTGCACGTGCCCGATGGCCAGCACGGCCCCCGAGCCAATCAACCCTGCACGTTCCGGCCGGCCAGCACGGCCCCCGAACCAACCAACCCTGCACGTGCCGGCCGGCCAGCACGGCCCCCGAGCCAACCAACCCTGCACGTGCCAGCCGGCCAGCACGGCGCCCGAGCCAACTAACCCTGCACGTGCCGGCCGGTCAGCACGGCCCCCGAGCCAACCAATCCTGCACGTGCCGCCCGGCCAGCACTGCGCCCGAGCCAACCAACCCTGCACGTGCAGGCCGGTCAGCACGACGCCCGAGCCAACCAACCCTGCACGTGCCGGCCGGCCAGCACGGCCCCCGAGCCAACCAACCCTGCACGTGCCGGCCGACCAGCACGGCCACCGAGCCAACCAATCCTGCAGGTGCCGACCGGCCAGCACGGCCCCCGAGCCAACATACCCTGCACGTGCCGGCCGGCCAGCACGGCCCCCGAGCCAATCAACCCTGCACGTGCTGGCCAGCCAGCACTGCCTCCGAGCCAACCAACCCTGCACGTGCCGGCCGGCCAGCACGGCCCCCGAGCCAACCAACCCTGCACGTGCCGGCCGGCCAGCACGGCCCCCGAGCCAACCAACCCTGCACGTGCCGGCCGGCCAGCACGGCCCGCGAGCCAACCAACCCTGCACGTGCCGGCCGGCAAGCACGACCCCCGAGCCAACCAACCCTGCACGTGCCGGCAGGCCAGCACGGCTTCCGAGCTAACCAACCCTAAGCACGTGCCGGCCAGTCAGCACGGCCCCCAAGCCAACCAACCCTGCACGTGCCGGCCGGCAAGCACGGCCTCCGAGCCAACCAATCCTGCACGTGCCGGCCGGTCAGCACGGCCCCCGAGCTAACCAACCCTGCACGTGCCGGCCGGCCAGCACGGCCTCAGAGCCAACCAACCCTGCACGTGCCGGCCGGCCAGCACGGCCTCCGAGCCAACCAACCCTGCACCTGCCGGCCGGCCAGCAGAGCCCCCGAGCCAACCAACCCTGCACGTGCCGTCCTGGCAGCACGGCCCCCGAGCCTACCGACCCTGCACGTGCCGGCCGGCCAGCACGGTCTCCGAGCCAACCAACCCTTACGTACCGGCTGGCCAGCACGGCCCCCGAGCCAACCAACCCTGCACGTGCCGGCCGGCCAGCAGAGCCTCCGAGCCAACCAACCCTGCACGTGCCGGCCTGCCAGCACGGCCCCCGAGCCAACCAACCCTGCACGTGCCAGCCGGCCAGCACGGTCTCCAAGCCAACCAACCCTGTACGTACCGGCCAGCCAGCACGGCCCCCGAGCTAACCAACCCTGCACGTGCCTGCCGGCCAGCACGACCCCCGAGCCAACCAACCCTGCACGTGCCGGCCGGCCAGCACGGCCTCCGAGCCAACCAACCCTGCACGTGCCGGCCGGCCAGCACGACCCCCTAGCCAACCAACTCTGCACGTGCCGGCCGGCCAGCACGGACCCTGAGCCAACCAACCCTGCACATGCCGGCCGGCCACCACGGACCCCGAACCAACCAACCCTGCACGTGCCGGCCGTCCAGCACGACCCCCGAGCCAACCAACCCTGCACGTGCCGGCCGGCCAGCACGGCCCCCGAGCCAATCAACCCTGCACGTGCCGGCCGGCCAGCACGGCCCCCGAGCCAACCAACCCTGCACGTGCCGGCCGGCCAGCACGGCCCCCGAGACAACCAACCCTGCACGTGCCGGCCGGCCTGCACGGCCCCCGAGCCAACCAACCCTGCACGTGCCGGCCGGCCAGCACGGCCCTCGAGCCAACCAACCCTGCACGTGCCGGCCGGCCAGCACGGCCCCCGACTCATCCAACCCTGCACGTGCTGGCCGGCCAGCACGGCCCCCAAGCCAACCAACCCTGCACGTGCCGGCCAGCCAGCACGGCCTCCGAGCCAAACAACCCTGCACGTGCCGGCCGGCCAGCACGGCCCCCGAGCCAACCAACCCTGCACGTGCCCGATGGCCAGCACGGCCCCCGAGCCAATCAACCCTGCACGTTCCGGCCGGCCAGCACGACCCCCGAGCCAACCAACCCTGCACGTGCCGGCCGGCCAGCACGGCCCCCGAGCCAACCAACCCTGCACGTGCCGGCCGGCCAGCACGGCGCCCGAGCCAACTAACCCTGCACGTGCCGGCCGATCAGCACGGCCCCCGAGCCAACCAATCCTGCACGTGCCGCCCGGCCAGCACGGCGCCCGAGCCAACCAACCCTGCACGTGAAGGCCGGTCAGCACGACGCCCGAGCCAACCAACCCTGCACGTGCCAGCCGGCCAGCACGGCCCCCGAGCCAACCAACCCTGCACGTGCCGGCCGACCAGCACGGCCACCGAGCCAACCAACCCTGCAGGTGCCGGCCGGCCAGCACGGCCCCCGAGCCTACATACCCTGCACGTGCCGGCCGGCCAGCACGGCCCCCGAGCCAATCAACCCTGCACGTGCTGGCCAGCCAGCACTGCCTCCGAGCCAACCAACCCTGCACGTCCGGCCGGCCAGCACGGCCCCCGAGCCAACCAACCCTGCACGTGCCGGCCGGCCAGCACGGCCCCCGAGCCAACCAACCCTGCACGTGCCGGCCGGCCAGTACGGCCCACGAGCCAATCAACCCTGCACGTGCCGGCCGGCCAGCACGGCCTCCAAGCCAACCAACCCTGCACGTGTCGGCCAGTCAGCACGGCCCCCGAGCCAACCAACCCTGCACGTGCCGGCCGGTCAGCACGGCCTCCGAGACAACCAACCCTGCACGTGCCGGCCGGTCAGCATGGCCCCCGAGCCAACCAACCCTGCACGTGCCGGCCGATCAGCATGGCCCCCGAGCCAACCAACCCTGCACGTGCCGGCCGGCCAGCACGGCCCCCGAGCCAACCAACCCTGCACGTGCCGGACGGCCAGCACGGCCCCCGAGCCAACCAACCCTGCACGTGCCGGCCGGCCAGCACGACCCCCGAGCCAACCAACCCTGCACGTGTCAGCCGGCCAGCACGGCCCCCGAGCCAACCAACCCTGCACGTGCCGGCCGGCCAGCACGGCCCCCGAGCCAACCTACCCTGCACGTGCCGGCCGGCCAGCACGGCCCCCGAGCCAACCAACCCTGCACGTGCCGGCAGGCCAGCACGGTCTCCGAGCTAACCAACCCTAAGCACGTGCCGGCCAGTCAGCACGGCCCCCGAGCCACCCAACCCTGCACGTGCCGGCCGGTCAGCACGGCCACCGAGACAACCAATCCTGCACGTGCCGGCAAGTCAGCACGGCCCCCGAGCCAACCAACCCTGCACGTGCCGGCCGGCCAGCACGGCCTCCGAGCCAACCAACCCTGCACCTGCCGGCCGGCCAGCAGAGCCCCCGAGCCAACCAACCCTGCACGTGCCGGCCTGCCAGCACGGCCCCCGAGCCAACCAACCCTGCACGTGCCGGCCGGCCAGCACGGTCTCCGAGCCAACCAACCCTTACGTACCGGCCGGCCAGCACGGCCTTCGAGCCAACCAACCCTGCACGTGCCGGCCGGCCAGCACGACCCCCGAGCCAACCAACCCTGCACGTGCCGGCCGGCCAGCACGGCCTCCGAGCCAACCAATCCTGCACGTGCCGGCCGGTCAGCACGGCCCCCGAGCCAACCAACCCTGCACGTGTCAACCGGCCAGCACGGCCTCCGAGCCAACCAACCCTGCACGTGCCGGCCTGTCAACACGGCCTCCGAGCCAACCAACCCTGCACCTGCCGCCGGCCAGCAGAGCCCCCGAGCAAACCAACCCTGCACGTCCCGGCCTGCCAGCACGGCCCCCGAGCCAACCAACCCTGCACGTGCCGGCCGGCCAGCACGGTCTCCGAGCCAACCAACCCTTACGTACCGGCCGGCCAGCACGGCCCCCGAGCCAACCAACCCTGCACGTGCCGGCCGGCCAGCACGACCCCCGAGCCAACCAACCCTGCACGTGCCGGCCGGCCAGCACGCCCTCCGAGCCAACCAATCCTGCACGTGCCGGCCGGTCAGCACGGCCCCCGAACCAACCAACCCTGCACGTGTCGGCCGGCCAGCACGGCCTCCGAGCCAACCAACCCTGCACGTGCCGGCCGGCCAACACGGCCTCCGAGCCAACCAACCCTGCACCTGCCGCCGGCCAGCAGAGCCCCCGAGCAAACCAACCCTGCACGTCCCGGTCTGCCAGCACGGCCCCCGAGCAAACCAACCCTGCACGTGCCGACCGGCCAGCACGGTCTCCGAGCCAACCAACCCTTACGTACCGGCCGGCCAGCACGGCCCCCGAGCCAACCAACCCTGCACGTGCCGGCCGGCCAGCATGACCCCCGAGCCAACCAACCCTGCACGTGCCGGCCGGCCAGCACGGCCTCCGAGCCAACCAACCCTACATGTGCCGGCCGGCCAGCACGGCCCCCTAGCCATCCAACTCTGCACGTGCCGGCCGGCCAGCACGGCCCCCGAGCCAACCAACCCTGCACATGCCGGCCGGCCAGCACGGCCCCCGAGCCAACCAATCCTGCACGTGCCGGCCGGCCAGCACGACCCCCGAGCCAACCAACCCTGCACGTGCCGGCCGGCCAGCACGGCTTCCGAGCCAACCAATCCTGCACGCGCCGGCCGGTCAGCACGGCCCCCGAGCCAACCAACCCTGCACGTGCCGGCCGGCCAGCACGGCTTCCGAGCCAACCAACCCTGCACGTGCCGGCCGGCCAGCACGGCCTCCGAGCCAACCAACCCTGCACCTGCCGGCCGGCCAGCAGAGCCCCTGAGCCAACCAACCCTGCACGTGCCGGCCTGCCAGCACGGCCCCCGAGCCAACCAACCCTGCACGTGCCGGCCGGCCAGCACGGTCCCCGAGCCAACCAACCCTGCACGTGCCGGCCGGCCAGCACGACCCCCGAGCCAACCAACCCTGCACGTGCCGGCCGGCCAGCACGGCCTCCGAGCCAACCAATCCTGCACGTGCCGGCCGGTAAGCACGGCCCCCGAGCCAACCAACCCTGCACGTGCCGGCCGGCCAGCACGGCCTCCGAGCCAACCAACCCTGCACGTGCCGGCCGGCCAGCACGGCCTCCGAGCCAACCAACCCTGCACCTGCCGCAGGCCAGCAGAGCCCCCGAGCCAACCAACCCTGCACGTGCCGGCCTGCCAGCACGGCCCCCGAGCCAACCAACCCTGCACGTGCCGGGCGGCCAGCACGGTCTCCGAGCCAACCAACCCTTACGTACCGGCCGGCCAGCACGGCCCCCGAGCCAACCAACCCTGCACGTGCCGTCCGGCCAACACGACCCCTGAGCCAACCCACCCTGCACGTGCCGGCCAGCCAGCACGACCTCCGAGCCAACCAACCCTGCACGTGCCGGCCGGCCAGCACGGCCCCCTAGCCATCCAACTCTCCACGTGCCGGCCGGCCAGCACGGCCCCCGAGCAAACCAACCCTGCACATGCCGGCCGGCCAGCACGGCCCGCGAGCCAACCAATCCTGCACGTGCCGGCCGGCCAGCACGACCCCCGAGCCAACCAACCCTGCACGTGCCGGCCGGCCAGCACGGCCCCCGACCCAACCAACCCTGCGCGTGCCGGCCGGCCAGCACGGCCCCCGAGCCAACCAAACCTGCACGTGCCGGTCGGCCAGCACGGCCCCCGAGCCAACCAACCCTGCATGTGCCGGCCGGCTAGCACGGCCCCCGAGCCAACCAACCCTGCACGTGCCGGCTGGCCAGCACGGCCCTCGAGCCATCCAACCCTGCACGTGCCGGCCGGCCAGCACGGCCCCCGAGCCAACCAACCCTGCACGTGCCGGTCGGCCAGCACGGCCCCCGAGCCAACCAACCCTGCACGTGCCGGCCAGCCAGCACGGCCCCCGAGCCAACCAACCCTGCACGGCCTCCGATCCAACCATCCCTGCACGTGCCGGCCGGTCAGCACGGCCCTCGACCCAACCGACCCTTCACGTGGCGGCCGGCCAGCACGGCCTCTGAGCCAACCAACCCTGCACGTGCCGGCCGGCCAGCACGGCTTCCGAGCCAACCATCCCTGCACGTGCCGGCCGGCCAGCACGGCCCCCGAGCCAACCAACCCTGCACGTGCCGGCCGGCCAGCACGGCCCCCGAGCCAACCAACCCTGCACCTGCCGGCCGGCCAGCAGAGCCCCCGAGCCAACCAACCCTGCACGTGCCGGCTGACCAGCACGGCCCCCGAGCTAACCATCCCTGCACGTGCCGGCCGGCCAGCACGGCCCCCGAGCCAACCAACCCTGCACGTGCCGGCCAGCCAGCACGGCCCCCGAGCCAACCAATCCTGCATGTGCCGGTCGGCCAGCACGGCCCCCGAGCCAACCAACCCTGCACGTGCCGGCCGGCCAGCACGGCTCCCAAGCCAACCAACCCTGCACGTGCCGGCCGGCCACCACGGCCCCCGAGCCAACCAACCCTGTACATGCCGGCCGGCCAGCACGGCCCCCGAGCCAACCAATCCTGCACGTGCCGACCGGCCAGCACGACCCCCGAGCCAACCAACCCTGCACGTGCCGGCAGGCCAGCACGGCTTCCGAGCCAACCAATCCTGCACGTGCCGGCCGGTCAGCACGGCCCCCGAGTTAACCAACCCTGCACGTGCCGGCCGGCCAGCACGGCCTCCGAGCCAACCAACCCTGCACCTGCCGGCCGGCCAGCAGAGCCCCCGAGCCAACCAACCCTGCACGTGCCGGCCTGCCAGCACGGCCCCCGAGCCAACCAACCCTGCACGTGCCGGCCGGCCAGCACGGTCTCCGAGCTAACCAACCCTTACGTACCGGCCGGCCAGCACGGCCCCCGAGCCAACCAACCCTGCACGTGCCGGCCGGCCAGCACGACCCCCGAGCCAACCAACCCTGCACGTGCCGGCCGGCCAGCACGGCCTCCGAGCCAACCAATTCTGCACGTGCCGGCCGGTCAGCACGGCCCCCGAGCCAACCAACCCTGCACGTGCCGGCCGGCCAACACGGCCTCCGAGCCAACCAACCCTGCACGTGCCGGTCGGCCAGCACGGCCTACGAGCCAACCAACCCTGCACCTGCCGCCGGCCAGCAGAGCCCCCGAGCCAACCAACCCTGCACGTGCCGGCCTGCCAGCACGGCCCCCGAGCCAACCAACCCTGCACGTGCCGGCCGGCCAGCACGGTCTCCGAGCCAACCAACCCTTACGTACCGGCCGGCCAGCACGGCCCCCGAGCCAACCAACCCTGCACGTGCCGGCCGGCAAACACGATCCCTGAGCCAACCAACCCTGCACGTGCCGGCCGGCCAGCACGGCCTCCGAGCCAACCAACCCTGCACGTGCCGGCCGGGCAGCACGGCCCCCTAGCCATTCAACTCTGCACGTGCCGGCCGGCCAGCACGGCCCCCGAGCCAACCAACCCTGCATATGCCGGCCGGCCAGCACGGCCCCCGAGCCAACCAATCCTGCACGTGCCGGCCGGCCAGCACGACCCCCGAGCCAACCAACCCTGCACGTGCCGGCCGGCTAGCACGGCCCCCGACCCAACCAACCCTGCACGTGCCGGCCGGCCAATACGGCCCCCGAGCCAACCAAACCTGCACGTGCCGGCCGGCCAGCACGGCCCCCGAGCCAACCAACCCTGCCCGTGCCGGCCGGCTAGCACGGCCCCCGAGCCAGCCAACCCTGCACGTGCCGGCCGGCCAGCACGGCCCTCGAGCCATCCAACCCTGCACGTGCCGGCCGATCAGCACGGCCCCCGAGCCAATCAACCCTGCACGTGCCGGCCGGCCAGCACGGCCCCCGAGCCAACCAACCCTTCACGTGCCGGCCGGCCAGCACGGCCTCTGAGCCAACCAACCCTGCACGTGCCGGCCGGCCAGCACGGCTTCCGAGCCAACCATCCCTGCACGTGCCGGCCGGCCAGCACGGCCCCCGAGCCAACCAACCCTGCACGTGCCGGCCGGCCAGCACGGCCCCCGAGCCAACCAAGCCTGCACGTGCCGGACGGCCAGCACGGCCCCCGAGCCAACCAACCCTGCACGTGCCGGCCGGCCAGCACGGCCCCCGAGAAAACCAACCCTGCACGTGCCGGCCGACCAGCACGGCCCCCGAGCTAACCATCCCTGCACGTACCGGCCGGCCAGCACGGCCCCCGAGCCAACCAACCCTGCACGTGCCGGCCAGCCAGCACGGCCCCCGAGCCAACCAACTCTGCACGTGCCGGTCGGCCAGCACGGCCCCCGAGCCAACCAACCCTGCACGTGCCGGCCGGCCAGCACGGCCCCCAAGCCAACCAACCCTGCACGTGCCGGCCGGCCAGCACGGCCCCCGAGCCAACCAACCCTGCACGTGCCGGCCGGCCAGCACAGCCCCCGAGCCAACCAACCCTGCACGTGCCGGCCGGCCAGCACGGCCCCCAAGCCAACCAACCCTGCACGTGCCGGCCGGCCAGCACGGCCCCCGAGCCAACCATCCCTGCACGTGCCGGCCGGCCAGCACGGCCCCCGAGCCAACCAACCCTGCATGTGCCGGCCGGCCAGCACGGCCCCCGAGCCAACCAACCCTGCACGTGCCGGCCGGCCAGCACGGCCCCCAAGCCAACCAACTTTGCACGTGAGGGAGACGCTAGCCGGCGAGATACTCGATGACTCAACTTCCTCTGATATATCAGGCCTCTTTTATTTAGGTGATCCGTTTCAGATCACTTGTTCTGGGCCGCGGAATCGTGTTCTATTTACCCTCAAAACCCAGAATCCGGGTGATCTGAGTGATCTGAATTCGAAACCGCCTGATCTGATTCTGAGATGGGTTGTAGCAGACGACACTCATTCGCGGGTTCCGCAGCAGCCTGAGCCAGCTTCTACTCATAATCTAATATTGATATATACCTCAAATAGAACAGTGTACATGAACGAAGAAGATATTACGTGGTGGGAAAACGTTGCAGAAATGCTGCTGTAGGCACAAAACTGTATAATAGTGGTCATGAATACCAGAAACAAGAGAGATATAACAGTAGCCTCTACGCCGCCTCTACTCAGGATTTAATATTGATATATACCTCCAATAAAATACTTTATATGTGTAAGGTTGATATTAAGTCTTAATAAAACGTTGCAGATATGCTACTGTAGGCTTAAAAGTGTATAATAATGGTAATGAATACCAGAAATAAGGGATATATAATGGCAGCCTCTAACCAGGATTTTTTTCTTTGAATATTAATATATACTCCCAGGAAAAAACTTGCATGTACAAGGATATTAAATGGTAAAAAGAAGTTGCAGAAATGCTAGTGTAGGCAAAGAAGACGTATAACCGTAGCAAATATATAGTTAATAAGACATCCACAAAAGTTTTTTGGGTGAGGGGAACCTCTATTCGGAGTTTTACATTGATAAACAAACAATTCTGACACTCATTACCGTCGCAAATAAATAGTTAACAAGATATACCCATTCCCCATCTTGCCCCAATAAGCATGGGGACCTGTAGGAAGAGAAGAAGAGAAAGGTATATAATCAATGTATTCTACCTATTCTAACACATGGATCAAGAACCTGGAGTCTTACGAAAGCCCTGGAACGAAAACTTCAAAATGTCAAAAGGCAAATGGAGAGCAAAATACTACACATAACATGGATAAATGGGAAGAAAGTATTGTGGATTGAGGAGCAAACCAAAGTTGAACACACTTTGACCACAATCAAAAGACAAAAAGTGGACTTGGGCAGGACACGTCATATGAGAGAGAGAGAGAGAGAGAGAGAGAGAGAGAGAGAGAGAGAGAGAGAGAGAGAGAGAGAGAGAGAGAGAGAGAGAGAGAGAGAGAGAGAGAGAGAGAGAGAGAGAGAGAGAGAGAGAGAGAGAGAGAGAGAGAGAGAGCGGGAGGGAGGGAGGGAGGGAGGGAGGGGAGAGAGAGAGAGAGAGAGAGAGAGAGAGAGAGAGAGAGAGAGAGAGAGAGAGAGAGAGAGAGAGAGAGAGAGAGAGAGAGAGAGAGAGAGAGAGAGAGAGAGAGAGAGAGAGAGAGAGAGAGAGAAAACGCTTGAAATACATTCACACTAATTATTTCCGGTGCAATAATTCAATATAATCCGGATATTCATGCATTTACACTTTTCTCATGCAAGATGCCATTAAAACAAGTATCAGAGCCATTAAAACACACACACACACACACACACACACACACACACACACACACACACACACACACACACACACACACACACACACACACACACACATAAAATACATCAAGTAAAATAATTAATCTACATATATCTGTCATATACCTCTGGATTACCATTCTATAACTCTAACAATTGGAGCAACAGAAAGGCAATCCTGGTATGGTCAAACAAGGCAAGGTAGACACAAAACTAGATGAAGAGTTGAGAAAGGAAATGTTGTTGGAGTAACCTGGAATAGACAGGCAGCTGATAGAGATGAGTGTTCTTGCAGAGTCTAATGATGGTGATACAAGATTATTCTATTACCAAACGAAGGAGAATAAAGTGATTGCTTCTATTTCCTTCATACTTTAGAGTCTCGAAAGACAATATACTGACGCATATGAACCCTTGTGTGTTATGGATACGCTGTAGGTGTAGGTATGGGCCAGAGTATATATAAGTAATGGAGATTCCAGGCGAGTGTCGTGCTGCACCTTAGTGAGAGTTGTTCCTTCAACGTTCCGAACATTTAGGTTCAATTTGCGAGAATGATTTGCCATTTAGTCAGATGCATGACGATGTTATTCTATGTCTCGCAAGTTCTAACTTTTGTGTGTATTTTACATTGTCATGTGACAAGTAAAAAATATAAATAAAGAAAACGTTTGATTTGTATGCATGTTAATGGCAACTATTCAAACATTTATGAACTCGATTCATAATTTTAATATGATGCCAATATGAGCAGCACTACTTGGTGTGAATTAGGTTGTCAGAGTACTGGGGCGTGTCTCATAACGTATAGCTTATAATATTATAGGAAATTTCTCATTGAATAAAAAAACAGAAGAGGCGAAAATAGGAAAAATTAACAAAGAGTCTCAACAATATAAATAACTCACTAAGAAAATGGATTCTGAAGCTTCAGAGAGTGAAATGATGTGCATTTGTTTTCAAAGGACAGCAACAGTGAGCTGGAACTGTCTCGTATAGGAACATCAGTTACATCTGTGTCCCTTCGGCTCCCTTCAACCACAACATCAACACCAGGAAACATAAATGCCACGAAAAAAATTTTGACAAACGGAACGCTCTTGATGTGGCATGGCGACGGTTGTGCAGACTCCGCAGTTTTAGTGTGGCTGTCAATGCTGGACTAAAGGTCATTTGGTGACTAGAAGCATCACTCGTCCTGCTTGGTGCGACGTATGGTTCCACGAGCCGTTTTGAAATGTTTATGAGAGGCATAGGTTTCCTCTGGTCCTGTTGCTGGACATGGAATGCTAAGATGTCTCGTCCCTTGTTCGAGCGAGGCTTGTTTTTGATGCTGGCAATCATCTAGCCTTATCATCTAGCAAGTCTTCTTCGCTCGTCCAGGCACCGACTCCGTGCCATCTGTCCTTCTCTGCCTGCGTGTGTGCCGGCAGACTCGATGTCGCCCCGGTGGACTTATTAACATAAGTCTCTTGTTCATGTTCAATCCCCAGTCCTTCATCTGCAGCAAAAAGCACGGTTTCTGCTGCAGCAGGTGCGTCTGTTGCGACAGAAGCTGTGTCCGCCGTGACAGGAAGCTCCTCCTGTACCTCCTGCACCTGTTCCGCCTCTTGTTCTCCTGCCTCTTGTTCTTGTACAGGATGGACAAAAGTCAAGGAGTCACCAGATGGCATGACCTTGAAAGTGGCAGGAGTGGTGCAGGAATCCAGGTAACCTAAAAAGTCTCAAAGCTTGGCCTGCAGCACTTAGTCTATGTGTGTGTATGTGTGTGTGTGTGTGTGTGTGTGTGTGTGTGTGTGTGTGTGTGTGTGTGTGTGTGTGTGTGTGTCTGTCTGTCTGTCTGTCTGTCTGTCTGTCTGTCTGTCTGTCTGTCTGTCTGTCCGTCTGTCCGTCCGTCCGTCCGTCCGTCCGTCCGTCCGTCCGTCCGTCCGTCCGTCCGTCCGTCCGTCCGTCCGTCCGTCCGTCCGTCCCTCCCTCCGTCCGTCCGTCCGTCCGTCCGTCCGTCCGTCCGTCCGTCCGTCCGTCCGTCGGTCGGTCGGTCGGTCGGTCGGTCGGTCGGTCGGTCGGTCGGTCGGTCGGGGGGGGGGGGGGGAGGGGGGGGTGCGTGCGTGCGTGCGTGCGTGCGTGCGTGCGTGCGTGCGTGCGTGCGTGCGTGTTTGCCCTGCCTGGTGGTATTTCGTAGACACTCTTTGGTTCTAGTGATGCAATCATACTTCAGGTTTTGAACGTTAAGTCACTACAAAGAGCAGCGTCTGTAAAAAGATTGTAAATCCCGTTTGGTGTCGCCATAAAGAAATCTTGCATTGTTCTCTTGCACTTACTGGACACAAGAATCTTTCATATTGTTTTTCAACTCAGCAAAATGAACCTAATTTGTCAAGTACAGTTGTTACATGACAAATTCAAACAAGAACTCAATCAAAACCAAGCGGCAGACGACTCTCAGGTGACGCTATTGTAGGTTGTAAAGCGGCGGAACAAAAATTAATGGGAGGCACGACACGGCACGGCATGGCACGACACAGCACGGTACGGCACAGCACGGCACGGTACGGCATGTTACTGCACGACACGGCACGGCACGGCACGGCATGGCACGGCACGGCACGGCACGGCACGGCACGGCACGGCACGACACGGCATGGCACGGTACGGCAAGTTACGGCACGACACGGCACGGCACGGCACGGCATAGCACGGCACGGCACGACACGGCACGGCACGGCACGGCACGGCACGGTACAGTATGGTACTGTACGGCACTGAGCAGCCATGCGTGAGGCGCGTGTTGGGCACGGCACGGCACGGCACGGCACGGTACGGTACAGTATGGTACTGTACGGCACTGAGCAGCCATGCGTGAGGCGCGTGTTGGGCACGGCACGGCACGGCACGGCACGGTACGGTACAGTATGGTACTGTACGGCACTGAGCAGCCATGCGTGAGGCGCGTGTTGGGCACGGCACGGGGTAGCCACGCGTGAGGCACGTGTTGGGCACGGCACGGCACGGAGTAGGCACGCGTGAAGCACGTGCTGGGCACGGCACGGGGTAGCCACGCGTGAGGCACGTGTTGGGCACGGCACGGGGTAGGCACGCACGAGGCACGTGTTGGGCACGGCACGGGGTAGCCACACGTGAGGCACGTGTTGGGCACGGCACGGGGTAGGCACGCGCGAAGCACGTGTTGGGCACGGCACGGGGTAGTCACGCGTGAGGCACGTGTTGGGCACGGCACGGGGTAGCCACGCGTGAGGCACGTGTTGGGCACGGCACGGGGTAGGCACGCGCGAGGCACGTGTTGGGCACGGCACGGGGTAGCCACGCGTGAGGCACGTGTTGGGCACGGCACGGGGTAGCCACGCGCGAGGCACGTGTTGGGCACGGCACGGGGTAGTCACGTGTGAGGCACGTGTTGGGCACGGCACGGGGTAGGCACGTGCGAGGCACGTGTTGGGCACGGCACGGGGTAGTCACGCGTGAGGCACGTGTTGGGCACGGCACGGGGTAGCCACGCGTGAGGCACGTGTTGGGCACGGCATGGGGTAGGCACGCGCGAGGCACGTGTTGGGCACGGCACGGGGTAGCCACGCGTGAGGCACGTGTTGGACACGGCACGGGGTAGGCACGCGTGAGGCACGTGTTGGGTACGGCACGGGGCAGGCACGCGTGAGGCACGTGTTGGGCACTGCACGGGGTAGCCACGCGTGAGGCACGTGTTGGGCACGGCACGGGGTAGGCACGCGTGAGGCACGTGTTGGGCATGGCACTGGGTAGCCACGCGTGAAGCAGGTGTTGGGAACGGCACGGGGTAGCCACGCGTGAAGCACGTGTTGGGCACGGCACGGGTTAGCCACGCGTGAAGCACGTGTTGGGCACGCCGCCACAACCTTCAACTCCGGACAAACACGACCAAACCACCACGACACAACTATTCCCTCACTGTCTACTGTTCACCTGCCACTGTTTGCCTCGCCGCCCGCCTCGCCCTTCCCGCCTCCCGCCTCCCGCCTCCCGCCTCCCGCCACCCGCCTCCAGCCTCCTGCCGCCCGCCTCCCGCCTCCCGCCTCCCGCCTCCCGCCTCCTGCCGCCCGCCTCCCGCCTCCCGCCTCTCGCTTCCCGTCTCCCGCCTCCCGCCTCCCGCCTCCCGCCTCCCGCCGCCAGCCGCCCGCTGCCCGTCCTGCCCCTCCAAGGCATCACCGCCGCCGTGTCCGTGAGGCGTGATCGATGGTGCCAATTAGTGCCGTGAGTCCCGCCACGGGGGTGAAGGGGATGCGGGGTGCCAATACTCATGAGGCGCGGCACTCACTCACTGCCACGTTAGGACTACTTGTCCCGGCACTACTGTTACCATTACTACTGTTATTGTTATTATCATTATTTGTTTTATTA
>JAXIVD010000855.1:72500-80000 GCA_036785275.1 Cancer borealis
TAGTAGTAGTAGTAGTAGTAGTAGTAGTAGTAGACCTGTCAAGACCGAAACACAATAGGATAAAGCCCGTAACTTTGCCGACAGGATGCGGCAAGGCAACGTATCCTCGGCGCTGCGGACACTCACCGACAAGAAGTCTGGTGGTGTGCTGCCGCTCAGCAGGGACATCATCGACCAGCTGAAGAAGAAGCATCCTCCACCCAGCGAATCTGAGGGACTCCGACTGCACGGACGTCACACACCACCAAACGAAGTTATCTTCGACATGATAACCGCGGAGATGGTGTGGAAGAAATCCCTCCAGACCCACGGCAGTGCTGGTCCCTCAGGTCTGGATGCAAAAGGATGGCGCCGCCTATTGAGCAGCTCCATCTGTGGCAGTGGCGCTAGTGATCTCTGTAGTGCCCTAGCAGCACTAGCGAAGAAGCTTGCCACCACCACCTGTCACCATATCGACGCCCTCACTGCCTGCCGCCTTATTCCTCTGGATGCAGGCCCATTGGCATCGGCGAAGTCCTCCGTCGCATCGTGGGTAAATGCATCATGGCAGTTGTCAAGGAGGATGTAAGGAAGGCGGCTGGGAACCTGCAAGTGTGCGCAGGACACCAGGCAGGGGGGGAAGCAGCCATCCACGCCATGAGGGAGATCTACGCGGGAAAGGATTGTGAAGCGGTACTGTTAGTGGACGCATCAAATGCGTTTAATTCCATTAACAGAAAGACAATGCTTCACAATATTAAAATCAAATGTCCCTCTCTAGCTACATACGTAGGAAACACGTATGGTGAACCATGTGACTTGTTTGTAAATAGTAGTAGTAATAATTGTTTTAAGGTGCTCAAGTCAATGGAGGGGACAACACAAGGTGACCCAGTGGCCATGGCTATGTACGCAATAGGTCTCTCAGTGCTTCAGGATGTGATTGCGTTTGAAAACACCAAGGTGAAGCAAGTGGCATATGCCGACGACCTTTCGGGGGCCGGCACAATCTCAGACCTGAAAAGTTGGTGGGGATTGATAAAGGACAATGGACCCACCATAGGATACACACCCAATGCAGCTAAGTCCGTCCTTATTGTGAAATCCGAACTTTATGACCACGCTCTGGATATTTTCGGTGGTAGCGGGGTAATAATAACAAAGGACGAGCAGCGGCACTTGGGTACTGTTATAGGAACAGAGGAGTTCAAGAACGAGTTTGTAGGAGAAAAAGTGCTCGAGTGGGTGAGGGAGGTAGAAATCCTATCTGATATAGCTAGGACGGAGCCTCACGCAGCTTACTCTGCCTACACGCATGGCCTACAACATCGGTGGAATTACGTCATGCGCACCATCCCAGGCATCAGCCCTCTCCTCAGACCGCTGGAAAACGCTATAAGGAACACCCTCCTTCCAGCGTTACTGAGGTCTCCAGCACTGGGGGATGACGAGAGGGCCCTGCTCGAACTTCCACCAAGACTGGGCGGGATGGAGATCACCTCTCCTGAGAGGTTGGCAACTAGGGAGCACCTCAACTCCATCAACCTAGCCAGGTCCCTCACAGTAAAGACAGTTGCTCAGGACGCACACGGGGAAATAGACCAAAATGCGATCGCTGAGCGAAGGAAGCAAATTTTCCTAGACAGGCAACAAGAGCAGAAGACCAGCCTTGAACGCCTGAAGACCATCGTGCCTGCCGCGACTGTGCGAAAAATCCATATTGCACAAGAGACGGGAGCGTCTAACTGGCTAACGTCACTGCCAATCAGAGCAAGAGGCTTCAACCTCAACAAACAAGAATTTGTCGACGCCGTTGCTCTGAGGTATGGCTGGCCAGTTGAAGGACTCCCCAACATCTGTGCATGTGGTTCCCCCAACAACATCGACCACACCATGACCTGCAAGAAGGTGGGATTCGTGTGCATCAGGCACGACGAGGTGAGGGACCTGACAGCCAACATGCTCAGGGAGGTGTGCCATGACGTCGCCACCGAGCCGACTCTTCTGCCACTTGGAGGAGAAAACCTGCGGTTGAGGTCGGCAAACATCTCCGATGAAGCTCGAGTTGACGTCAGTGCTCGGGGGTTTTGGACGAGGGGGCAGAGAGCCTTCTTCGACGTCCGGATCTTCGACCCGATGGCAGCATGTCACCGCGAGCTCTCTCTGGAGGCTGCCCACCGTAGGAATGAGCAGGAGAAGACGAGAACCTATGGCGAAAGGATTCAACACGTCGACCACGGCACCTTCACGCCTCTGGTCTTCACCACGTCCGGCGGGATGGGCTCCAAGGCTAAGTGCTTCTACTCAAGACTAGCCGATTTGATGGCAGAAAAGAAGCACCAGCCAAGGAGCTATGTTGTCGCCTGGATGAGGTGCCGCCTCTCATTCTCCCTTCTCAGGTCTTCCCTCCTGTGTCTCCGGGGTACCAGGCACGCGACTCCCTCCACCACGGACATAAGTGACCTTGATTGCGAAGCCACAGTGGTAGAGAGTAGAATAGGGGTGGGTAGGTTAGGGGATTAAATAAGGATGTAAATATAGGGGTAGATGGATATGGTTAGGGGTTAGAATATTATGGTTGGATGCCACAGCCATTAGCGACCAGAGTTGGGGCTAATGACCTCCAATTTGTGGAGCCCATGCAAATAAAAAGGGTGGAGGTATCTTTAAATGTAGTAGTAGTAGTAGTAGTAGTAGTAATAGTAGTAGTAGTAGTAGTAGTAGTAGTAGTAGTAGTAGTAGTAGTAATAGTAGTAGTAGTAGTAGTAGCAGTAGTAGTAGTAGTAGTAGTAGTAGTAGTAGTAGTAGTAGTAGTAGTAGTAAAGTAGTAAAGTAGTAAAGTAAAGTAGTCGTTGTAAAGGGTTAATTTGTTGTATAGAGAATTGTGATTGTGAGAGCGAAGCTGTGCGACCGTTGAAAACAGGGTCAACTTGGGTCACCCATCCTTATCAGGTGCTAAGCCATCCAAGGAAGGCCAACCGACCAACCCAGCCCTCCTCCCCCCCCCCTCCTCCCACACCGGTTCACCTTTCGCACACAACAACGGTGGAAGTATAGTTAATATTGAAACTCTTTGCACACTCTCACTATAGTTTAGGTGGACATCTATATGTCTCAGTTAGACTCGTAATTGATATGTTAAGTGGATAATAGTGAACGGAGCCATCCACATCACGTGAGCGCCTACTGATGGTAAAAGTAGTAATAATAGCTTGATTTAATTATATTACTGGTCACGTGTAGCTATTTGTTATTGGTACATTGAATAACATATTACTATTATTACTGTTACTATTGCTATTGTTGCTATTACTGCTACTACAAGACGAACTGTAATACTATTATTATTATCATTGATGTAATTTGTTCTTGTCATTGTGGGTGTTACTATAATTGTATGTTATTATTACTGCAGTCTTTAGTATTAGGTATACATGTTTTATTTTTATTATTACAATTGCTCTCTCTCTCTCTCTCTCTCTCTCTCTCTCTCTCTCTCTCTCTCTCTCTCTCTCTCTCTCTCTCTCTCTCTCTCTCTCTCTCTCTCTCTCTCTCTCTCTCTCTCTCTCTCTCTCTCTCTCTCTCTCTCTCTCTCTCTCTCTCTCTCTCTCTCTCTCTCTCTCTCTCTCTCTCTCTCTCTCTCTCTCTCTCTCTCTCTCTCTCTCTCTCTCTCTCTCTCTGGATATAGAATAATGCTTAGTATAAAATGTCTGGTTCACAAGCTCCAAGAACATGTTGTCAGTGTGCGAAACATGTTCACAAATGTATAAACTGTAAATGTGCGAAGCAAAACAGAAAATGTATCAACTGCAGGAAGGGTAATGAGTGTCAAAACCCCCTGGGACGAGACCAGGGCGGAGAGAGGGAAGATGAGGAACTAGGTGACAGCCAGCAGCCCCAGGATGAAGATCAAGATCAACAGGATGGAAGACAGAGGAACACAAGAGTGACGGACAGCCCGCCACCACCATCACCGTCATCATCACCGCGTGCTCCACCGCCGCCACGACATGACGTGCCCCAGCTGAACCTTGGTGTGGAGCAAAATGAGAGGAGGAATTCGGTATGGAAAGGGCGAACGGAGGAAGAAACAGCAAGATGGGTGAATAACACCTATCTTGAGATAGTTGGGTGGTCTGCCAATAATCTTTTTGAGCCGCCAAAATGTGCAGCCACGGCCAAACTAGTCAAAGAAATGGTCAGCCTCCTCAACACATACATCCAAGACACCCCCTTTGCACCATTTGCGCTAAAAGTCTTTTTTCTTCTTCCTAAATTCTTCTTTCAGAAGACACACCAAAAGGCAACGACCAGCGACAATGTGAAGGCACTCACAAGAAGAGTTGACCTTTGGGTTAATGATAAACTGAATGAGCTCCTGGAGGAATCGAGAGCCATACAGAAAAGGCTACCAAGACATCCTTCAAAACATCTAAATGAAGATAAGGCTCGCGGCTTTGCGGATAGGATGCGACAAGGCAATGTTTCATCCGCACTCCGGGCACTCGATGAAGACCAGAGCGGCGGTGTGTTGCCACTCACCAGGGAAACCATCAATCTGCTGAAGGACAAACATCCTCCACCCAGCGACTCTGAAGGACTAAGATTACAGGAATGCCTTCCAATGTCAAACAGCGTTATCTACGAGATGATAACAGGAGAGATGGTCTGGAAAAAAGCTCTTCAGACAAAAGGCAGCGGGGGTCCTTCAGGCTTGGATGCAAGAGGATGGCGCCGCCTGCTGAGCAGCACTCACTGTGGCAGTGTTGCTGGTGATTTGTGCAGCGTCCTAGCAGCACTAGCGAGAAAACTTGCCGCCACCAACTGTCGACATGTTGACGCCTTGACTGCCTGCCGCCTTATCCCCCTTGACAAGAAGCCAGGGTGCAGACCCATTGGTATTGGGGAAGTTCTCCGCCGAATTATAGGGAAGTGCATCATGGTGGTGGTGAAGGAGGATGTAAGAAGAGCGGCAGGGAATCTACAGGTGTGTGCAGGACAGCAGGCAGGCGGGGAAGCGGCCATCCACGCCATGAGGAAGATTTTTGGCCAGGATGAATGTGAAGCGATGCTGTTAGTGGACGCCAAAAATGCATTTAACACTATTAACAGAAAGACAATGCTTCACAACATTCGAGCGAAATGTCCATCACTTGCGACATATGTTGAGAACACATACAGTGATCCTTCAGATTTGTACATAAGTGATAATAGCAATAGTAGTGTTAAGGTTAAGGTTTTGAAATCCATGGAGGGAACAACACAAGGTGACCCAGTGGCCATAGCAATGTATGCTCTGGGCTTATCAGTGCTTCAAGATGTGATTGCGTATGAAAAAACACATGTGAAGCAAGTGGCATACGCAGATGACCTGTCAGGGGCAGGGAAAATTGCAGACTTGAAGGAGTGGTGGAACCTTGTAAATGACAATGGCCCTACGATAGGATACACACCCAACGCCATCAAGTCCGTCCTTATTGTTAAACCCGAACATTATAACACTGCGATGGAACAGTTCAATGGCAGTGGGGTCATTGTGACAAAGGACGGACAGCAACATTTGGGTGCAGTAATTGGAACAGCGGAGTTCAAGGAGAAGTATGTTGGGGAGAAAGTGTCGGAGTGGGTGAAAGAGGTGGAAGTCCTGTCTGACATGGCCAGGACAGAACCACACGCAGCCTACTCAGCATTCACGCATGGCCTACAACACCGATGGAGCTTTGTCATGCGCACCATCCCAGGCATCAGCCCTCTCCTCAGACCCCTGGAAAACTCCATCAGGAACACCTTTCTACCAGCGCTGATGAGATCCCGCGTCCTGGGGGAGGACGAGAGGACATTGCTGACACTTCCACCAAGACTGGGTGGGATCGGGATCATATCCCCTGAGACACTGGCCGATGAAGAGAATTTAAACTCCATCAACCTCACCAGATCCCTCACTGAAAAAATCGTTGCTCAAGACGCACATGGTGAAACAGACCAGAATGCGATCTTGGAGCTAAGAAAAAACATCTCAAGAAACAGGCAAAGAGCACAAGGGGAAATGTTGGAACAGCTAAAATACATCCTGCCAGCGGATACCGTGAGGAAAATTCACACTGCACAGGAAACGGGAGCTTCCAACTGGCTAACATGCCTGCCTCTCAGAGCAAAAGGCTTCAGCCTTAACAAACAAGAATTTGTAGATGCCATTGCTCTGAGGTATGGCTGGCCAGTGGAGGGAATTCCCAACACCTGTGCATGTGGATCCCCGAACAATGTCAACCACACCATGACCTGTAAAAAGGGGGGATTCGTGTGCATCAGGCACGACGAGGTGAGGGATGTGACGGCCAGCATGCTCAGGGAGGTGTGCCGCGACGTCTCCACTGAACCAACTGTTCTTCCCCTGGACGGTGAACACATGCGGTACAGGACGGCCAACACCGCCAACGAGGCCCGGGTAGACATAAGTGCTCGTGGATTCTGGACCAGAAGACAGAGAGCCTTCGTGGACATCAGAATCTTCGATCCTATGGCCGCCTGCCACCGAGAGCTCTCCCTGGAAACTGCCCACCAGAGGAATGAGCAGGAGAAAATCAGGGCATATGGGGAAAGGATTCTGCATGTTGATCAGGGCAGCTTCACGCCCTTGGTCTTCACCACGTCCGGCGGGATGGGCTCCAAGGCCAAGTGCTTCTATTCAAGACTAGCAGATATAACCGCAGAAAAGAAGCACCAGCCAAGGAGCCACGTTGTCGCCTGGATGAGATGCCGTCTCTCTTTCTCCCTGCTCAGGTCTGCCCTCCTTTGTCTCAGGGGTACTCGATACTCTGCCCCCACAGCCACCGATACAGCTGGCCTGGACTACCAGACCACTGTAGTGGAGAGTGGCATAAGAGTGTAGATAACATAGTTATATAGATATGTAAATAAGTATTGTATTTAAGTAAATAGTAGATAAGTAGTAGTAATATGGTTGGATGCCACAGTCAGTGGCGACCAGAGTTGGGGCCACTGACCTCCAATTCGTGGAGCCCTCGTCTATTTAATAAATAAACATGGGGTGGAGGTATCTGTAGTAGTAGTAGTAGCAGTAGTAGTAATAGTAGTAGTAGTAGTAGTAGTAGTAGTAGTAGTAGTAGTAGTAGTAGTAGTAGTAGTAGTAGTAGTAGTTTTAGTAGTAGTAGTAGTAGTATGTATTACTATTGTTGTTATTATTGTCCAATAGTCGCGTCAGTAACTGTTTTTGTTGTTATTGTTGTTGTTGTTGTTGTTGTTGTTGTTGTTGTTGTTGTTGTTGTTATTTTTGTTGTTGTAGTTGTTGCTGTTGTTGTTGTTGTTTTTGTTGTTGTTGTAATTGTTGCAGCTATTGTAGTAATAATAGTAGTAACAGTTATTGTTGTTGTTGTTGTTGTAATTGTTGTAGTTGTTGTAGTAATAATAGTAGTAACAGTAATTGTTGTTGTTGTTGTTGTTGTTGTAGTTGTTGTAGTTGTTGTAGTAATAATAGTAGTAACAGTAATTGTTGTTGTTGTT
>JAXIVD010000855.1:85000-97500 GCA_036785275.1 Cancer borealis
AAGGAAAGAAAATAGGAGGGAGGGAGGAAGGAAGGAAGGGAGGAAAGAAAGACAAGGCAAATTAAAGGCTTCATGAGGGTAACTGAGAGCCCCAGGAAGGAAGGAAGGAAAGAAGAAAGGAAGGAAAGAAGGAAGGAAGGAAGGAAGGAAGGAAGGAAGGAAGGAAGGAAGGAAGGAAGGAAGGAAGGAAGGAAGGAAGGAAGGAAGGAAGGAAGGAAGGAAGGAAGGAAGGAAGGAAGGAAAGAAAGAAAGAAAGGAGGGAGGGAGGCCTATGTGTTGAGGCGGGGAAGGAATACCTGATGTGAAACTGTGAGGTGTTAAGCAGCCTCACACACACACAAACACACACACACATACACACATACACACACAAATACACACACACACACACACACACACACACACACACACACACACACACACACACACACACACACACACACACACACACACACACACACACACAGAGCAAATGTTGTGAATGTAATCCCTTTGTAGTAAATGTTGTGAATGTAATCCCTTTGTAGTAAATGTTGTGAATGTAATCCCTTTGCAGTAAATGTTGTATATGTAATCCTTTGCAGTAAATGTTATATACTTAATCTTCGTACCCAACACCCGTCCACCCACCTCATGCCTCTCACGTATTTGCCTTTAAGTTTCTGAAGCAGTATTTTTCAGCGACAATTTGCAATTCTCTACCTTCCTACATTTTACAAAGCCGTCCACTCACGTACAGGAGACTTTCTACTGTAGTCCATTTTTAACACACACACACACACACACACACACACACACACACACACACACACACACACACACACACACACACACACACACACACACACACACACACACACATGCACACGCACAAGCACACGCGCACGCACACACGCGCACACACACACACACACACACACACACACACACACACACACACACACACACACACACACACACATATACGCGACATTCTTACGTGATAAATTTTATAATAAATAAGTAAGTAAAATTCCTTCACGTTCCCGCACTTTCCTTCGACCTTTCTGTTGGTTTAACAAAGTGTTGGAGTTTCCTGCCTCCGGGTGTGTCCAGCCTCGCGGGAGTCACTTTCTGGGCGTGAAGGTGGCACAGCGGGAGGAAACAAAGCTTTAAAGGGAGGAAGGTACGAACGATTATTCTTTTTTTCTTTTTTAAACGTACTTTACCTCGAGGGTTCATCGGCGTGTGTGTGTGTGTGTGTGCGTGTGCGTGTGCGTGTGCGTGTGCGTGTGCGTGCGTGCGTGCGTGCGTGCGTCCGTGCGTGCGTGCGTGGGTGGGTGGGTGGGTGGGTGAGTGGGTGGGTGGGTGGGTGGGTGGGTGGGTGGGTGGGGGGGGGGGAGGGTGTGTGTGTGTGTGTGTGTGTGTGTGTGTGTGTGTGTGTGTGTGTGTGTGTGTGTGTGTGCCTGTGCCTGTGCCTGTGCCTGTGCCTGTGTGTGTGTGTGTGTGTGTGTGTGTGTGTGTGTGTGTGTGTGTGTCAGGCAACATTAGCCTGGCTTTTATGTCGTTAAGGAAGGAAGGACCTAAATTCCTTAGTGCCGTATAGTCTTTCAGCTTCACGTCAGCCTCTTAGGTTAGGTTAGGTTAGGTCCTCCTCGTCTTCCTTGATCGTCGGTGTTAAGACTTAATGAACATTTCGTTAAGTCTCAAAGTGTTTACGTCGTTGTCTCGTTCATGCCTCGACTCAGCTGCTCTTTCGTGTCAAGTTAATTCCTATTCGTTGCATTACCTTATTATCTGCACTGAGTAGGCGTGTTAGTGGCAGGAAAATGTGATGCTGCGGCTCAACACTTACCAACACAGCACCCAGCGAAGGTTGAAGTGATATGATGCAGCCACACCAACACCATCTGGTAACAATTGCTGCTCCAAGAATACTTCGCAGCATCTGGTACTCATTAGGCAATTATGCAGCAGCGGTCTCGGTGTAAGTATTCTAACACCAATAATAATCACACCACCTGTCCTCTTACACCACCGCTGCCGACCATCCACACACACAATTAACGGGAAGGAAAATCATGTTTCTAGGAAGATTGTATTGACATTCTAATTTATTCTTAAAAATCATCACATTGCTTGACCTGCTTGACCTCCGTAACATAGATTTCTGTTCGATGTTTCAGCTTAACACACTTAAGGGTCAGAACACAATCTTGCCACTGCAGAACACAAGGTCATGTTGCACTACTCCCGCTGCTAAGAGTTCACGACATCCTTGTGGAAGTTCAGTAATGCGCCACAAACTTCACCCAAGTGGCCCCGCCCCACCTCGCCCGGCCCCACCCCGCCCCGCCCCGCCTCGCCCGGCCCCACCCCGCCCCGCCCCGTCCCGCTCCGCCCCGCCTCGCCCGGTCCCACCCCGCCCCGCCGCGCCTCGCCCGGCCCCACCCCGCCCCGCCCCGCCCCGTCCCGCTCCGCCCCGCCTCGCCCGGCTCCGGCCCGCCCCGTCCCGCCTCGTCTAGCGTTAGGGAGGCACTCGCAGCAATCAGGAAATGTATATGTAATGTCATTTAGAAATTGTACATTAAAGCGCGTTAAGGAATTTGGACTAGCACGTAGCCTGCCGACGTGTACCTGCTGCAGCTGACCCACTGAGGGATGTGTGCAGCTGAGCCTTGTGCACGGCGTCTTGGCCCGCTCCAAGCCTCGCCGTGACAGGCTTCACACTACGGTTCCCCCAAAGGCGTGCAGGGCATCACGCTACGCCCTGAGGTGCGACACAACACTTTAGATTCCCTCGTCAGACAAATACTACAGATCGTGGTGGTAAATGTTTATTGCATCACCACCACTGCCACTGCCGCCTCTACTACTGTTCTGACTCGTGCACTTCCCGCCCGTGTCGTGTGAAGGTTAGCGAGTCAAACCATGCATTGACCAGCAGGCTTCGGTTCAAGCCGGGCGAGAGTAACACGCACACTGCACACGCAGCTGTTCATCCTTCCTTTGAGGCCGGTTGATAAATGTGTAGTTGGGGATATCCGTGGAAGGTTCACCGAGGTTCACCGAGGTTCACCGAGGTACACTGTGCAAGCCCGTGACAGTCATGCATGTGATATCCGAGCGATGGGTCTTTGCACACCACACATGCAGAAGGAAAGGCAAGGAGGTGATCCGTTTGGTGATGTGTCGCCTCCGTCACATCAATGTTCCCACTGCACTCCCATCACCGTGAATTGATTAAGGAAAGGAGAAAATAAAGTTACAGTGTACGAACACCTGAACACAACCTTCCCTTGTCACGTGACATTCAATAATAAGGAGAAAGGTGTCCCTCACGCTGTTATCAGGTGCACGGAGGATACACCTTCCAGCGCGGTGACCGAAGAATAACGTAGAGTAATGGTAATGATAATAATAATAATAATAATAATAATAATAATAATAATAATAATAATAATAATAATAATAATAATAACAATAATAATAATGACTAAAAATAATAATTAAGTAAATAGACATGCTGGATGACCATGACCCCCAAAACCACTCACCCAGCATACCCAAACTGCTCGGTTCAGTTTGGGTAGTTGCTGCAAAACACATTGTCTTGTCGTCCGAAGACAATCTGAGCCATCAGGTGAAGGATACTGCCTGATGAGTCTTGTACTTCAGATTGAAGCAGCAGCAGCAGCAGCAGCAGCAGCAGCAGCAGCTCGCTTAAAATAAGTTATCACCTAAGCCATTAACACATTTTTTCAGTATACTGGTGTTATTAAACCTTCATAACGTCTTCTAGGATTCAGATCAACATTATAGTTTCTAACGAATAAATAGATTGGTGGTGAAATATATATTGTGTGTGTGAAGTGGCAAGCTGTCCTGTCTGCGACCCCTCCTCTCTTCCTTCCTCTCCCCTCCTCCTCCCCTTCACGCAGTTACCAAGTGGCTTGTGGGGGGAGGGAGTGAGCTGCTTCACTCACTCACTCGCTCATTACGTGTTGTTCAGACGTTCGAAGCACCAGGCAGCCGTCTCGTACCAATCTTTCAGCCTTCCTCTGCCTTACTTCACGAGTCAGTAGTAATAGGCTTTGCCGTTTGGGCGTATTAATAAGTATCAACTCTGGTTATATTCAGTGATTAAAATCATAATTATATTGAGACGAATGGCTTGGTAAGGAAAAGATGATCGCTCTCTAGCACATCCGGTTCAGGCTAGCAAACATGACTGACAGTGTTGTTATATAACTAATAAAACTAATAATTATTAAAACATCGTAAAGCAAGGAATTATTACATAACCTGTTGTACTACATAACAGCGTGGGATTAAAAAGATAATAAAAGTTAGATTACATTATTAATTTCAAGGAATAACATAACCTAACATTCACTATCTGGCAAGACCTAGTATTACACCCTTGCCTAGCTAGCCTTGTGGTCTCAACAGAAGCCGGCGATGCATCGGCGAGGGTAGAGAGGCCGGTGTGGTTATACTTCCATCCATCTGAACACTGCCAACCACATCTCATCTCATCTCCCCTATCCATCGCGCGTTCATGTATAATTTGTAGTGTTAATACCGTGTGTTAAGAAGAGAATTACCGCCTGTTACCAATTACCTGTTACCAGCAGTGCTATGTAAGTGTTAATACGTAGTTACAATGTTAGTTATCTATACCTGTCTTCTATCCTTCCTTCCTTCCTTCCTTCCTTCCTTCCTTCCTTCCTTCCTTCCTTCCTTCCTCCTCCTATCAACTTTATGAATATAGACTAGATGCTAAGTAATCGATATTAGTATTGTTATATTAGCATATTTTATTAGCGTGATGGAAGGGGTGAGGAGAGATTAACAGTTTGGTAATAAATAGACATGCTGGGTGACCATGACCCTAAAAACCACTCACCCAGCATACCCAAATTGTTCGCTCCAGTTTGAGTAGTTGCTGCAAAACACATTGCCTTGTTGTCCGAAGACAATCTGAGCCATCAGGTGAAGGATACTGCCTTCCCTCCTTCCCTTCCCTCCCACCACCCGGCAAGGTAACCCTAACAAAACACTGGGACCTGAAGGCTCCATTGTGACAACCTTGGATGTACTTAGCGGGTCATTAGCTTCCTTTCACGTGAACAAGGGAAGGACAGAGTTAGTGTTGACGGAATGGATGAGGGAAATGACAGCGAGACTCACTCACTCACTCACTCACTCGCATCAAGAATACACACACACACACACACACACACACACACACACACACACACACACACACACACACACACATACACACACACACACACACACACACACACACACACACAGAAAGATAGATATAGATGGATAGATATAGATGGATAGATAGTTAGATTATGAATACATGAATATGTACAACTTGTTAGCAGAATTAAAAGCGTAGGAATAAAAACAGCGATATATAAGACTTGCTCAATAATCAAATAAATGAATAAATCAGAGCATTATAAGTGGATGAATTAATGAATGAATAAATAATGTAAATAATTGCGCGTTTAACTATGATCAAAATAATTCTTCAGTGATGAGTAAAACAATTCATACAATTTAAAGATTGGGTTTTATCTATGTCTGTCTATCCATCTATCTATCCATATATCTCTTCTCTATTTATTTCTCCATTGATTTATCTATACATATGTTTATTTATCTATCTATATATCTATACTATCTATCAAACTATTTATCTTTTTATAATATATCTGTTGTCTATACATTTATACATCGATGGAGGTTATGCATATTGGTTTAGTGTATTCTGTATGATTCCACAACTTGATTAATGGCGTCGATGCGGCCAGTCGCTGTATAACCAATCAGGAATACTGTTTACTCTGTGTGTGTGTGTGTGTGTGTGTGTGTGTGTGTGTGTGTGTGGGTGTGTGGGTGGGTGGGTGGGTGGGTGGGCGCGCGCGCGTGCGTGCGTGCGTGCGTGCGTGTGTGCGTGCGTGCGTGCGTGCGTGCGTGCGTGCGTGCGTGCGCGTGCGCGCGCACACCTCGCCGCCTCCCCGTCCACACACTCGTCCGCCTGTGTGTGTAGTGGTGCGGTGCGTTGCGTTGCGTTGCGTTGCGTTGCGTTGCGTTGAGGCCTTGATAGCAGCAGTACAGAGATAAAGTTCGTCCCGGCGCATCAAAGCCCACCATCAGTGAAGTCCGCATGTTAGTTAAGGCTTCACTCTTTTATCCAACGGTATAAACTGAGGGGGAAAAAAAGGTTCGTCTCTTTATTCCCGACAGTCCTGCCACTTCATTATCATTTTTTGTTTTTTCAGTTTGGTGCTGTCCTAAAAGAGACTTGTATTTTTTTTTTTTTTTTTGCTTTAGAATGATACGTAATTATGTTTTATTTTTGTGTGTGCAATAAAAAAGTCATTTGATGGTAAAATTTTGGATGGAAGTTGTGTTTTATGTACCGCTATAAACAGCAATGTGTGTGTTTGTGTGTGTGTGTGTGTGTGTGTGTGTGTGTGTGTGTGTGTGTGTGTGTGTGTGTGTGTGTGTGTCTGTCTGTCTGTCATTAAATAGGACAGTATAATTATAATATAAGCTCTGAAAAGGCTGTATATTATCACTGTTTCATCGTTAATCATTAATACTTCCAAACAGACGTAAGATCACAGAATGGGCGAGACTTCGTTATCTGGAGCCAACTAATCACGCGACTGAATATCAAACAACGTAATCACACAACAAGAAAATGCTCACAAACACATGCAAGCTAATATTCACCCATTAAGACCCTGTTCCACGCCAAAACACACACACACACACACACACACACACACACACACACACACACACACACACACACACACACACACACACACACATGTATCGGTGATGTGGATGTTACCCGTAGCCACCAATTGTATCGGAATAGATGTGCTTGGTACCGGGCCTGGTACCCACGTGGTCACCGCGTGGTTTGGAGTAGGGTAGAGGTAGCGTGGATGATACTGGAGGTCTTGTTGAAACACACACGGCTTGATATAGATGATATATTGACACAACACGACTTGAGTAGATACAGAATATACAGTGACTATGACCTTTGCCTGCCTTGAGAGAGATGACGAAACGACTTGTTGATGGTAGCGAGCTGAGAGATGAGCGACTTGTCAGGGTGGAAGCCGCGGGAGGAGTGATCGAGAAACAAGGGGTGTGGGCTCAGCCGCGGTCAGGAAAGGTTGACTTCAGGTGGACTACGCGCCTATGATTGGTCGGGACTGACCCGGGAGAATGACGTCACGGGAACAGAGCTGTGTGATAGGCTCCGGCACGTAGGCCGTGGGCCGGCTTTGACCTGACGCCTTTACCGGAATGTGAATTATAGGAAAATTCCCTTACCCTCTCACACACTCTCTCATCTCTCTCTCTCTTGGCTAAACACAATGAATAACTTAAAACTAGTTAACAATTGATATACAGATATGATATGATACAAATACTTCCCCCTTGGAAGCATACGTCCTAGTATGTTGAGCTAAAGAGTTATAATCAGAGAGGGGGGACGATGGAATACATTGAATACAATACAGAATACACAATACGAATACACAATAAGACATAAGACATAATAAAAATACATGAGACATGAACAAGAATCAGGATGTAGCCTTTACATAGATACATATATATACATAATTTATACAGTTGGACAGGAATGAAAGGAAAGATGAAGGAAATGGCTAGTAGACTGGACGAGACCGGAGCTGATATTTAGGTGAGGATGAGATGGGGGGTGAAGGTGGCTGACTTTCAACAATATCAGGAGCATTTTCTGGTAGTGGAGAGGTAGGTTCGAAATCGAAACCACGATCAACCCGTTTGAGATGGTCTCTATGAACAAAGTTTTCACTGCCTGAACTTAGGTTTCTGAGTTTGAACTTGTGACCGGCCATATTTTCGATTACACGGTGAGGTCCGTTGAATCGGGGGTCGAGCTTAGAGTGGCGGTCTTGGACTTTGGTGAACACGATGTCACCAACCTCGATGTCATGCGGTTTAGCGCGCTGATGCTGTTTCTGCAGCATAGATTCCTGAGAGGCGGTAAGTCTGTCACGGACAGACATATGAATACGTTGGAAAGCTGAAACGCGATTCTGAACATAATCGTCAACGTTGTATAGAGGACGAGGGTCAGAGGAGAGAAATTCATATGGGAGTCTTTTGTCAGAGCCATATAAAATGAAATGTGGAGACTCGTTGATCGATGAGTGAATCGCAGCGTTAAGAGAGCATGCGACTAGGGGAATGTGATCATCCCATGAAGAGCTTGAATTGGCAATGAAGCGTAAGATGTCGAGAATTCGACGGTTTGCTCTCTCGACTTTTCCGTTCGCTTGAGGGGAATATGGAACAATGTTGCACTTTTTAATTTGAAATGACTCGCAAACAGCTTTGAGGATGGCATTGTTGAATTCGGTGCCATTATCTGATAGAAGTACTTTAGGAGATGCATACCGGCATATGACTTCATCTATCAGTGCTCGTGCAACTGAACGTGTAGATTTGTCTTTGAGAGGAACCAAGATGCTGAAGCGTGAAAAACTATCGATACAGACGAGCAAATAGTGAAAACCGTTCTCCGTCAGAGGGAGTTTCAAAATATCGACTGACAGACTGTCCCAAGGGGCATGAGGGATAGGATATGGGAGGTTCGGAGACTCATGATGGAGAGAGGGACGATGCTCAGCGCATGAAGCGCATAAGAGACAATGACGGATGATGTCTTTCCTCATGGAAGGCCAGAAATATGATCTTTGAGCCTGTTTGAATGCTCTATCTTTGCCTGGATGACCGGCAAGAGGGGAGTCATGAACGTGATACAAGATAATAGGGACAAGAGCTTCTGGAATGACAAGCTGAGATGCATGATGTAATGAATCGTCCTCAGAAATGACAGAACTAGATTTATAGAGGACATCGTCTCGAAGCAAAAAGGAATCTGGGGAGAATGGCAAGCTTGGAAGGTTACTGGCATCACCTGATTCAAGATAATAAATGAGACGTTTGCAGAATTGATCAGACCTTTGAAGGGATTTGACTTCCTCAAGAGTGGGGAGTGACTGTGAGGTTGTGAGCAGACTGACAGGAGCGACATGACGGGACAGAGCGTCAGCGACAGAATTAGCTTTACCTGGGAGGTACGCGAATGAAGGATTGTACTCTTGAACAGTGAGTTGCCAACGGGCAAATTTTCCGGTTAAACTGGTTCCTTTGAATAACTCTGTGACAGCAAAATGATCGGTTAGAACGTGGATCTTATATCCGAGTATGATGTCTCTGAAGTGACGAAGAGACCAAACGACTGCGAGAGCTTCGCGGTGAGTGACACTGTAGTTGCGCTCAGCAGCATTGAGCAGACGACTGGCAAAGGCAACTGCGCGTGATTTACCATTTTCATCTCGTTGCATGAGGACAGAACCGATACCGATGTTTGATGCATCAGTGCAAAGAATAAACTCCTTATTGAAATTAGGAAAGCGAAGACAGGAGCGTTGCATAAGGCTTGCTTGAGGGTATCGAATGCTTTCTCGCACTCGTCCGTCCATGCGAATGTTACATTCTTTTTAAACAATGATGTGAGAGGTTGAGCGATTTTACTGAAATCTTTGATAAATTGCCGATAAAATCCTGCAAGGCCAATGAAACTACGAACGTCATCAGCAGAACTAGGAGTAGGAAACTGTGATATCGCATGAATTTTATCGTCAAGAGTGTGGATGCCATCTTTGTCAACCTTGTGGCCTAAGAATTTGATTTCACGTTTGAGGAACTGACATTTACTGAGTTTAAGAGTTAACCCAGCCTTTGCAAAACGTGACAGAACGTCTGAGATGGTTTCGAGGTGTTCGGGAAGGTCCTTTGATGCGACTATCACATCGTCTAAGTAACAAAACACCGAAGAGCCTAATAGGCCAGAGAGAACTGAGTTCATGAGATGCATGAAAGTTAAGGGACTATTACGTAAACCCATGGCCATACGTTTGAAAGCGTACTGGCCAGATGATGTGGTGAAAGCAGTGTAGTGCCGTGAACTTTCTTCTAGCTCGACCTGGAAGAAACCAGACTGAAGGTCGAGGGTGGAAAATACACTGTTTGAATCACCTATTGACTGGAGAAGATCAGACAAGATTGGCATAGGGAATCGATCGGGTATCGTCGCGGCGTTTAATCGACGACTACTCTCCACTCACCATTGGACTTAGGGACTAGAAACAGCGGGGCATTGAATGGTGATGCCGCTGGCTCTATGATGTCCTCGTCCAGCATGCTTCTGACAGCGTCGTCCATTAACGTCCTGCGGCTGTGTGGGATGCGATAAGCAGGGACGTAGATGGGTGTCGAGCCTGGGGTGAGGTGGATGGAATGACGAACAGCATCGGTCTTGCCCAGAGGTTCACCCGGAAGAGAGATACATGATCTGAAAGTCGATAAGAGGGCAAGTAAATCTGCTTTTGTTTCAGGAAAATCAACATCACCAATATGCTGTTCAAGAAGAGGAGGAGGAGAATCTGAGGCAATTGGTGAAGACATGGATGTGTGACAAGGAGATGAGGTGACAGGGGTGACAGGGGCAGGATAAGGGAGAACTTCGCCTAAAGTCACGCCAGATTGAAGGGATATAGGGTGATTCGTGAGATTCTGAATGGCAATACAGCAAGAACTATCCTTGTCTAGGGTTGAAAAAACTGACTCGAGAGCGACACCATTCACTCGGGCAGAGTCGGGCAAACATAAGATGTCTGTCCCGGGGGACACACCTTTGACGACGACGCGCACCAAACAGAGATGGGTCTGTGTGACTACCACAGAGGAGGTCAACACAGCTTTCCTGAGTCTGGTGTTCGAGAGGACGTCAGACAGTGTTTTAGGAGAAGAGGGATTGTCGGTGTCGCTGTGCAGCGCTTCGCTAGGCGAGTCGGCTGGCGTAGATGATAAGACAGGATCAGGGATTACTGAGGGTGTCTCGAGCGATGAGGGAGGGACATGAAATGAGTCCTGAGAAGGTGTGTGCATGACAACGTAGACATCAGATAGTGGCGGTGACTCAGGGAAGGGTGAGGCAGAGATGAAGGTGCCATTCTGGGCGATTTGATGAATAGAAGGGAAAAGTGAGAAGTTGAAGTGAGACATTGTATGGTATCCTATCAATATTTCAGCTGCAAAACATACATCATCCATGACATAGAAAAAATCTGAGATAGAAGGTTCAAGTGGAGACAAACAGATACTGAGGAGAACCTTTCTATGAGGTATGACAACGTTTCCAGAAATACCACTAACAGTGATGTCTGGTGGATAACTCTGAAACTTGTGCCTTGAGGCGGCAGAGAGTTTTTCAAAAACATGAGTTTTAATGATGTTGACTGAGGCACCAGAATCGAAAAATGCACGGCATTTGTGAGAGGCTAATTTGACGTCAGCAGTCAGACCTTGGAAAAATCCGGAGGATTTAACAGGGACACATGGGAGAGGCACTGTCTGTGCATCCGCGAAAACAACACGTTTATGAGATGACTTACTACCTGCGGTCTTTAGAATGGACTTGAGTGTTACCGAGGAGGTGCGAGGCTCTGGCGCGAATCGTTTCCCGAAGATTGAGAAGATTGCATTTGTTGTTGGAAAAGGCGACATTCCTCAAGTGAGTGACCGCGTTTATTATGAAGGGAGCAGAAGGCATTACTGTTGAATTTATGATAACCTCTTTCGTCAAGCATTACTCGACAGTCCGCTGAGACGTGACCTTTGAGTCCACATCGGTAACATGTTACCTTTCTCGAGTCACGGGAGGATGAACGGTGACGAGAATGAGAGCGTTGATCAGAACGTGACAAATGAGTGTTTGAAGGTGGAGATGGGCTCTGAGGGGAGGAGCTTCGGTGAGAAAATGGGGGCTTGATTGAGGAATGCGGTGACTGAACCAAACTTACTGGCTGAGGAACAGGTGGCGATTTCTCTGATATTTTCTTGCACAGATCATACAAGAAATCTTCCTTACTGAATTTAATGTCGCTTGCAACGATGAAGGTTGGTGAATCGAGCTGAACAAGGAACAGGAAATACGACATAAGGCGTTTGAAATCAGTAGAAGATATTTTATTGTTTGCGTCAATCCACTGAGAGGATTTCATTTGCTCTGTTAACTCAGCACTGAGAGAGGATGCAATATTCTCTGCCTTATACACATCATGAGTAGAACGAGCAATATTAGTGAGAGTTTGAGCAATTTTGAGGAAGGAATGAGTTGCACCTAATTTTGAGTGACCAGAGAAATGAGAGATTAATGCTGTGGTGAGTTCATCGTATGTAGAAAAACTGAGGAATTTATCGGTTTTTATGAGTTTTCCCGCAAGACTAGAATGAGCTGAGCGACGTGTACATTCATCATTTACACGCCGGACAAAGGCTTGGACTGATTCAGAGTTAGTACCAGAAAAAGGAGGAATTGAGACATTATCAGATATGAGAGTAACCTGAGGTGT
>JAXIVD010000856.1:0-5000 GCA_036785275.1 Cancer borealis
AGGATCTGAGGTGTGAGGTTGAGTGGAAGGCCAAGAATTAGATGGATGAACGGCGTGGAAATAGCGTTGAATGGAAGAGGAATGTCTGTGGAGCAAGAAAGGATGATTGTGCGTGAAAGAGGTGAATGGGGAGCAGTGGTGAATGCATGAGTAATCAGAGGAGCATTCAGTAAAACCCAAGTATCTCTATCGCAGCCGCTGATCTTCGTGACTTTTTCCTGAGCTTTGAAATTGACCTTTAAAGACTGAATGGAGTGGATACTTTGGGTAAGGAATCATGTTGGTGAGGTTTAGTGAAGTTGTAATTAATGAATCTTCAAAGCAGTACGACCGAGTCACTAGCTTTCAAGTAGTTATCTTATTATCATTATTAGTCATATTACCTAAGCTTATCATATCATAAATGCATAAAAAACAGAGAGGAGAGCCGAAGGAGGGGTCGAGTATGAGTATGAGTATGAGAGAGAGAGAGGGAAGGAAGGAAGACTAACGGACAGATAATAAGTCATAGAAGAAAATATTAAATTAAAAAATTTAAACAGATAAAGACATAAACAAGTGATGGCGGTTATCTCCCTACGAGCGTCACCTGTTGGGTTGCAGCACGCACTCAGGCCGTCTTGTGTAACTTGCTGGTCTTGTTGTTTATTCAATTTTTTATCCTGAGCCATTCTTTACTCTCCCTATACTTTCCGGAATAAGGTTTGGTTAATCAGATCATGTATTAATAGCCTACTGTGTACTTCTCACATCCATACACACCTGGGCCCGTATCCACAAAAAATCTTAAAGTTGGACTTAAAGTTGCACTTAGCGCGAGGAAAATTAAGTGAAACTTAAGATTGGACTTAAGTTTTAATCTTAAGTCTAAGAAGTAGCCCAGTATGAAAAAGTAACCTAGCAAAACACATTTTTTTAAACAGCGGAATTCCAGTTTATCAATGAATAAATATTGAATATTACTAGACAAAACATGGAAAGTGATGATATACGTAAGAAATATTGGCATTATAAGCTTGCGTCTAAAGTTTAATACGGTTTTTATATTTACCGCGCAAGGCGACACTCTTTCGTTTTTATGTTTACATTATGAGCACTACGCGCCACGTTTAAAGCACTCTCTAAACGTGAAGATGAACTCCGCAGAGCAAGCTCCTTTCAACAAAAGGAAGCGCTCTTCCAACTGAAAGGAGGAAGAAACCCTTTTTATGGTTGAGATGGTTGGTGTCAACTATTCGATTATTAAGGGTAAGTTTAGCAGCACCCTTACTTATAAGGACAAGAAGGCAAGCTGGACTGATGTGACTGCCCGGCTCAACTCTGCCTTCAACCTGTGCAGAACACAGGTTGAAGTTGAAAAGAAATGGCAGAATGTAAAAGCAACTGCTCTCAAGAATTCTGCTACAGTGAGACGGGAATTAAATAAGACAGGTTAGTAGCAATGAAAAAGTTGATTCCTCCTAAAGAATGTAATTGTAATCTTATCTTGGAAATGTTTTGGGAAAATCTTAACCCTCTTGGAAAACAAATTTAAATAATGACCTAACCGAGCAAAATAGATTGTGGTCACTCAACTATAATTTTAGAACTAAACCTAACCTCATGGCGCATCCACCCAAGTGATGATGTTATTGTTTCACTATGTATGGAAAACCTGTTTTGTATATCTTACTTATCTATATGCTCTCCAAGAGGGTTAAATGTTAGCTTTAATGCATTTCTAAGGTAAGACAAATAGATTCTTTAGTTTTGGAGATATTTGATGGTTAGTTTATGAAATATTAAGCTATTACTGTACTGTGAAAAAATGAATGGCAACTCTGAATGAAATATACAGTTGGCCACAATCCGACCTTTAAATACCTTTTTATTCCGTGGTACAGGTGGTGGCAGTCCTGTCACAATAACCTTAGATGCTGTAAGTGAAGCAGCATTACGGGTCTTGGGGGAAGACCAAGTTGTGGTGGACGGTGTTCCCACACAGAGCCGTATGGACAGCAGTTACTGGCATGTAAGGTAAGCTGGCCAAACTAATGAAAACAGTTTCAGTAAGTACTATTTATGCTTTGTAGCACAATTATACAACATTATATTTATGACTGTTATGACAAAAGTAATGTTGGGAAATGTTCTGTTAGTGGAAAGTGTCTACGCTTAACCTCCTATGGCTTGTACCATTATGGTGCTATCTTATGTTAATAGTTGTTATGACCGAAGTAATGAGGCAAATCATTTGTTGGTGATTAGTGTCTAATGCAGGATTGATAGGTTCAACTGGTGTTACTACAGTAAGTCTGATGGTGTTGTTATTGACCACATTTATTATGCTTAAATTAGTGTTTCCATTTGTTGTTTCATGTATAACTACACCATAATACCTTGCAGTACGGTACTTGATACATCATATGTTTATGCAGTTAAGGCAGAAATTGTTTTATTTTAGGAGAGCTGCCGCAGCCACAGCCACCAGTATGGTAGCTGGCACGGAGGCTGTGGTGCAGTCACAAGAGCCTTCACTGGCTGAAGAAAGCTATCCACTTGCAGTGGAGTCTGCAGAAGATGGCACTGCAGCACCAGCCAGTGAGGTTGTTGTGGTTCGCCACATGCAGCCTCTACCCGCCCAATCACTGCCACCTCCGCTGATGCCAGCTTCTACTCCTCCTGTCTGCCCAGCCGATGCACACGGCTGTACAGAAGGTTTGGCTCTTTTCAGCCGGATGGTGGCAAAGTACGAGCGTGGCATGGAGGCATATATCAAGGCAACAGAGGCATACACCCTAGCGCTCAACCAGAATTAGGAGGTAAATAATTAGTATGATGAGTATGCATTTAAATGTATTGAGTACATTTTGACACATAAGCTGCTTGATTATCTAAAGTCATGCAGCAATAAAAATAACAGCAACACACATAACAACAGTTCAGTGTTTATATGAGTAACCTCACACACAACACGTACAGTAATATGTAATTACAAATCACAAAACTGCACATTTTCCAGCATCACATAACACACAAATGCATCACTACACCATTTCACCCTCCTTCCAATACATCTTTGTCCTGTAAACAGTTGTCTGTTTTCCAGTGTCATGCTTGCGGTAATTGGAACACTTCATTCACAGGCTCATTTATTTGATTTCTGTTTCAGCTGGTCACCTAACAAGAGGAGGATGGCATGTGTGCTCTTGCTGACTGGGACGGCCAACACTGCAGCCTTCCTGTGGGGTGTGCATATGAGCACTAGAATATAGTGTAGTAATGATTGTTGTGTTTTGTGTTTCCTTTTTGAGGTAATCTTGCTCACACGCTTCACCTGGAGTCGAGTTATTGCTCCCCACTACAAACAAATATAAAAAGATATAATTAATGCAACATTCATGACAGACTTCACTACAAGCCTGCAAACTGCTTGTGATGGGGCAATGTATGAAAGGCCAAGAGATTAGTTGTTGATGTTATGAAGCCTTATAAAGTAAGGTGTGACTAATTAAAGAGTACCTATATGATCAGGTTAGGGGTGAGTGGAAGATGAAATCTACAACATATGCAGTGCATTAGCTGATTATTTACCGAAAGTGTAGGTTGCAGAACTGCTCTCTGTACTGGGTCCCATTCGCCGCACCAGCTGGTAGTTGTACTATAGCTATAGGAAAGCAAATAAGCAATTAAGAAAAACTATCAAAGTAGTGCCCTACAATATGTAATAGCAATGCGTTATAATCAGATAGTGTTATTGAAAATGTGTATATATATATATATATATATATATATATATATATATATATATATATATATATATATATATATATATATATATATATACATATATATATATATATATATATATATATATATATATATATATATATATATATATATATATATAAGTTGACGATGAACGTAAAAATCCACAGTAAACCCATTTTCATATATTCGTACTTGTACAACGTATCGGGTACTCTGACTGGACCCATCCTCGGGTATACGTACAGATGTGGCGAGAGGTGTTTCTTACCACATATGTACGTATACCTAAGGATGGATCCAGTCTGACTATATACCCTAGAGGTTTTACAAGTATGAATAAATGAAGATGGTTAATTGCACACCTTCTTGGCCTTGCTGTTCTTCCTCCACCTCAGCAATAGGATCTACAATAGGGTCATCCGGCAGCTGGATATTTCTCCTCTTCAATATGTTGTGCAGGATGACACATGTAACTATTACTTGGCAGATTTTCGCAGGTGTGAGGCGGATTTCACCATGGAGAACATGAAACCGCTTTTTGAGCTGGTCGATTCCGCGTTCCACAACGGATATTGCCCTCTTATGTGCCCTGAAAGAGGAGTATGTTGTTAAGAAAGGGATGGGACATTTATTACAGATGTACAATTGCAGGTATTACCTCATCTTCTGACAGATAATATAATGTGGCAGCATTGTTCCTTGCATTCGGCAAGCCCCATGATCACAATTATTTCTTCCTGTGAATCATTTGCCAATCAAATTGACTGGTCGTGAGTCCACTCATGTCACTAATGTAACCGCGGCTGTGAATGTACATCATGTGGTGAGTATGAGACCCATTACATATTGGCCAATGTGTCACTACCAGAAAAATTGTAGGAATGCTAATTGATACCTACTCAATACATAACTGTCAAAGGCACAAGTGCACCAAATATATAAATGTGTGTATGTATATATATATATATATATATATATATATATATATATATATATATATATATATATATATATATATATATATACATATATATATATATATATATATATATATATATATATATATATATATATATATACATATATATATATATATGTATATATATATATATATATATATATATATATATATATATATATATATATATATATATATATATTTATTTATTTATTTATTTATTTTTTTATTTTTTTTTTTTTTTGTGTGTGTGTGGGGATGGTTGATAACATAATATACTGGTAAAACTAAA
>JAXIVD010000856.1:10000-32500 GCA_036785275.1 Cancer borealis
GTGCTGTGTTGGGGGCTAAGAGTGCATAGGTTCCTTAACCAGGCACTTCTTGTTTAAAGCCTATTGTCCAGCCACCGGCGTGTGGCCCTCGGAGTGACTAGTCCTACGGGATAGTCGACTTTCCTTGTCCTTTGATGGGTCAAAAGGACGTATAAACATCAGCACTACAGTTCGTACACGCCCGTAACGTGGTTGTGACTGGGTTGTTCATAGGTGGACACCCGGCACTAGGGCATAAGAACCGTGTCCGTTACAGTGTGACCGTAACAATACCCTAACGCAAAAAATTTCATAGTTAATGTAACAAATGTGTTTTCTTTTTTAGGAATGTCTAAGAGCACGCAAAAGGGTGAACTCTGTCAACTCTGAGCCGTCGCTTCTTCCAATGAAGGTGTGTGTGTGTGTGTGTGTGTGTGTGTGTGTGTGTGTGTGTGTGTGTGTGTGTGTGTGTGTGTGTGTGTGTGTGTGTGTTTATTGTTTACATTTTACATCCATGACGCACCGCGGTATGTGCCATGGGGTTCTAGGATCAAAGCACGTATGTAAATAATTCGTATGCATAAAGTTCGTACGCAATTGTTCGTAAGCAAAGGTTCGTATGGGATAAAGTTCGTATGGAAAAAGTACGTAAGCAAAAGTACGTACGCAAAAGTTCGTATGCAAATGTTCGTATGGTATAAAGTACGTATGTAAAATATTCTTAACGACAAAAGTTCGTCGGGATAGAAGTTCGTATAGAAAAAGTTCGTATGGAAAAAGTTCGTATGCAAATGTTCGTACGCAAATGTTCGTCAGAGATAAAGTTCGTCTGACAAAAATACGTAAGTAAAAGTTCGTACGCTAAAGTTCGTATGCAAATGTTCATATGGTATAAAGTACATATGTAAGATATTCTTAATGACAAAAGTTCGTCGGGACAAAAGTTCGTATAGAAAAAAAATCATGCAATTATTCGTACGCAAATGTTCGTCAGGGATAAAATTCTTCTGGGTAAAGTAGTACGTACGGAAAAGTTCGTAAGCATGTTTGTATGGTAATAAGTCGTTATGGATAGTTGCTATACGAAGATTTTCTATACAAACTTTTGTCCGAAATCCATGAGAAATAGTGGGGTGTCGCTGAGAGCCGACCCTGATGACAACCAGCATCACCACCACTATCACCGCTTAATTCGTCTCCACCACCAACATCATAACCTTGCACTCTGCCGCCGCCGCCTTCTCGTTAACGCAAAATATATACATTGAGCACACAAACATGATGAGCCATTGCCTCCAGGAATTATTTCAAGAATAAAGATCTTGTGTTTCACCACTGGGAGACCTTATGGTCGCCAAGTTATGTTAAAAAATGCACACACACACACACACACACACACAAACACACACACACACACACACACACACACACACACACACACACATATATATATATATATATATATATATATATATATATATATATATATATATATTTATATATATAGATAGATAGATAGATAGATAGATAGATAGATATAGATAGATATATGTATTATATATATATATATATATATATATATATATATATATATATATATATATATATATATATATATTATATATATACATATATATATATATATATATATATATATATATATATATATATATATATATATATATATATATATATATATATATATATATATATATATTCACTGCTTATTGCCAAAATGTAATTATCATCTAGTTAATTATCATTACTTATTATGCCCTATTGCAAAATCTCTCTTTCGGATGAATTGTCTTTCGATCAATTAACAGTTCGTGGCCTGAAAGTCATAAGGTAAGTCCTCGGGGTTTTATTTGCCAGTTATATCAGTCAGCTGTGCTCAGTCTTCAATGATCAGCCCATTGTGTGGGATATAGCCTGCGTTTACGTCCACCAGCTGATGTTGATGGTCCAGAGGATGCTTACTCTGAACCTGCATTTTTTTGTGCTATCCCCATCCCCCCCACCACCACCACCCACCCAAAAAAAAGAGAAAACGAAAACTGGCTAAAGATAGACTAATCCCAATTACAATACCAATTATTCCATAGATGACTGGATCACATCTTTCTGCTACTTTTCTGTTGCCAGACAAAACTCAATTAAAGAAAAGAAAATATATATAATGGCAGCTACTTGCCTGCAGCCAAACAAGAATAATCTTCCTGACGAAAAAAAAACAGGTTTACATGTCCGCACTAAATAATCATAAACTCATAGAAGTACATATAAGGTTCTTTGCCTGCAGCAAATAAACTTCAGTTATCACAAAAAGAAAGAAATAGAAAGGACATTTTAGAATGTGAAGTTGTGAGCCACACTGCGCACATAGTCCATGATGTTAATATTTCCATCGCGGCGTCGGTGTGCCAGAGTTGCGAGACGATCACTTAGCTGTTCCCACTGAGGCTTCCGGCGTTTCAGTGCCGCCCCGGCCTGCACCTTTGCCACCTCCACTCGCCAGTGTTCTTCCTCGGCCTGAATTCGTTGGATCAGGCTGAAGACGTTGGGATGGACACCAGCTCTTCCTGCAAATCTCCGGTGCCACCCCTCAATGCTGTTGTTCATGCGACCAAACCCATCGAGTGTGCGCTGAAACTGGATCCACTCTTTCGGCTCGTAGGCTGGGGGCCTCCATCTACCACCAAGCTCGCGGCCTATGTACGTATTCTCAAAGTACGTGACTAGGCTGATGCAGTCGTCTGGTAGGGAACCGGCTACCGCATGAAACGCAGCAGGAATATCGACGGGGGGCAGGAACGCGATAGCCGGCAGGCTCCGCACCTGCAAAGATATTTATCGTTAGTTGTATTAATTGAAAAGGCTTCTGCAGTGAATGTGCGAATGTGAGTGAAAGTCAGTGAGTGTGAGTGAGTGAATGAGTGTAAGAGTGAGTGAATGTGTGTGTGTGTGTGTGTGTGTGTGTGTGTGTGTGTGTGTGTGTGTGTGTGTGTGTGTGTGTGTGTGTGTGTGTGTTGTGTGTGTGTGTGTGTGTGTGTGTGTGTGTGTGTGTGTGTGTGTGTGTGTGTGTGTGTGTGTGTGTGTGTGTGTGTGTGTGTGTGTGTGTGTGTATAAAAGTCAAATATTGCGAACTTATAAACATGAACAAATCTGAAATACTTCTCATCTGCAGCGCAAAGTCGGCGTCATCGGCGTACTGCTGCTGGAGTCCGACGTTCTGCACCTTTCTCCATACGTTCTGGGCGAGGTGAAAAAAGCAGGTGGACTGCAGCTTTTGGGGGAAGACTTCTTGGAACGCGTTCATAGTCGCTCGTTCGAGATCAGTCATCACGGTGCCACCGAGGCCCGGGGCGTCTGGGTGACTCTCATGTATGGCTGCGCGCACTTTGCTCAGCACCTAAGAACAAAAGAACATAAGGGAAGCTGCAAGAAGTCCGCAGGCCTACACAAGGCAATCCCTGTATAAAACATACGTACATATCTATCGTCTTTATCCATAAATTTGCCTAATTGTAACTGTATGTATATTTTATCATTCCTTTGTTGATCTCATTTATATAAAGATATTTAGAAGGTTCAAATACTGTAAAGAAGGATCAGTAGATGCCTTGTTGTTTCATGGTAAAGGCGATCACATTGCTTATAGAGACTTGTTCACGTCACTCATTGCTGACAACAGAAGCGCGCTCGCAGGATGTGATCGAGGTGAGATTTGTTTATTTCTTATATATTGTGGTATAAATTGACTGTTATGATGATTTATTGATTGTAAGCATTACTTGAAGTGTATGACAATGCCATGAGAATGTATGTGTATTCGTTCTGTGACTGGAAATGTATATTTTCAGTTCTTTACGACATGGTAGAGCCAGCCAGACATGGCATAGCCAGACATGGTTATGAAAATAGAGGACTGAGCTTCAATAAACGTCATCGGGAAATACGGGTTTCTGTTCACCCCGGTGAGGAAGCATGTCCTGTCATGCCTGTAAAACAGTTCACATTAATTAGAAGCCTGTGAAAGCCGCTACAGTAAAGAACTCGTCTCAACAAATGTGAAGATTGCTACGAGACGAGGGGACGCCACCTCACCCCAAGATATCCCTTGTGTCAGCATTTCTGCCCCGGATACAAGCCGCACCCACAACAACGCCACCCCCACAGCCTCCATCTTATAATGCATCAAGGTCACAGGCAAGAGATTGTAGCTACACTGTAACAGTTCCTATATGGTAATATTGCCCTAAAATAGATTTGAATAGAGTGGGCAATCTAGAAGTCAGGATATTTGTTCAGTGTAGCTACTCCCTCAGTATATTTTTTTTTAATAATGTCTAATATTGAGGAGAAAGATGCCGTAGGTGGTCTGATTGGAGATGAGACGGAATGGCAGGCGGGTAGAGGCGTACAGAGCCATGTTGGAGGTGCTAGGGAGAGATTGCCAACCGCGAAGGGGAAGGAGTATAAAAGTAGTCAAGTTACAGAGAAGGTGGGGTTCTTTCAACGCAAATGGAAGAAATTTGTAAACAGAATTGGTAAAGGTATGGAAGAAGCATCCAGTCTCATGCACTTAATCAAAATGTCTGATGAAGAAATGGAATTGTATGCTAACTATGTTAGTGCATGTATGGAACTTAAAAATCTTAAGCAAGAAGAGTCGGATGAGTTAGATGAGTTAGAGAACCTTAAAGTAGATGAACATATTCACCAAGAAACTGTAAAGGATTTAAAGAGTAAGAAATTGGAAGTACTAAGTGGTAAAGAATCTGTATTTTTTCATGCTAGTAAAGGTTCTAGTAGACATTCTAAAGCATCTAAGGCTTACTCTGCATCATTACTAAGAAGGCAAGAAGCGGCAGCTAAATTGGCCATGCTTAAGGCGGAAATGGAACATCATGATAATGTAGCTGAGGCACAGGCGTTAGTGGCAAAGAGTACAGCTGAGTTAGCCAAAAGAGAAAAAATGAGAGACATAGCAGCTGTCAGTGCAGAACTTGAAGCTCTAAATGAAGTTGAAGAGGATGATAGAGGGATGCTTCCAAGTGATGATGAAAGTGTAGGGAGGCAACAACATCTTCAACAATATTTAGAGGTACAAAGCAAAGATGTATCGCCACTGCAGTCTGATTCAGAGATAGATGAAGCCATGCCTCATAAATGTGTTACATTCTTCCCTAAACATGGATCTAAGAGTAAATCTCATAGTCTAATGAATGAGGAAGGATTAGGTGTTAGTAGAAGTACAAACGTTAATGCTCAATCAATGAATCTCAACCCCTTAGCTCATAGTTTCATAGCTCCTAGTAACTATACTCCTACTAATAATGTCAAACAGTCCTGTCAGTCTCTTTCCACTCCTGGTAGTAATCCTGTTACTTATATACCTGTTCAAGGATGGAGTTTACCTCCAATAGAGCCTCCAATTTTTAGTGGAGAACCCATGGAATTTTCATTCTGGATAAAAAAGTTTAAAACCTTTGTGGAAGCTAGGACAACTGATGCATCAGAGAGACTTGCATATCTTGACAAATATACAAGTGGTGAGGCAAAGGAAGCCATAAGAATGTTAATGTATTTGAATACTAACCAAGATTATGAGACAGCAAAGAGAATTCTCTGGCAAAGATTTGGAAATGAAAGTGTAGTTGCCAATGCTTACATGAAAAGGTTGTCAGGATGGCCACAAATTCCTCAAGACGATGGTTCAGCCCTAATGAAGTTTTCAGATTTTTTAGAATGTTGTAGGGCAGCTATGCATTCTATTCCTCACTTGTCATTCCTTAATGATCCCAGAGAACATAGAAAATTACTAACAAAACTTCCTAGATCTATAATTAATAGTTGGAATGCGAAAATAAGTAAACATTGTTATAGCAGTTCTCAGTATGGGCCAGGGCAGTACCCACCCTTTGAAAGGTTTTGTAAATTCATCAACTCACAAGCTCATGCAGCATGTGATTCTTTTACTTCATACAATGCTGTGGTCATGGAAGCAAATGACAGTGGTAAAGGCAATGCAAGCTTGAACAGGAATAAGAGTAATAGGTCATATACCATGACTAAATTTAGAGGAAGCAAAGGTTTCATTACAAAACCATCTGAGGAAAGGACAGCTAGTTCCTTTAACAGTAAAGTAAATGTAGAGACTATGAAACAAGATTTTAAAGGAAAGGAAGGAAAGAGACAATTTTGTCGTTACTGTAAAGAGGAGCATGATTTAGAAAATTGTAAACTATTTGTAAAACTTGATCCTGATACAAAGTTCACGTTTATCAAAGGAAAAAGATTATGTGCAGGATGTTTAAATTGGGGTCACATAAAGAAAGACTGTAGGAGAAAGAAATCGTGTAAGGTATGTCAGAGATTCCATCCCACCGTTCTCCATAATGATGCTATAAGATCTCAGACTCAAGAAAGACCAGAACGGGTAATTGATCTCAAGAAAAACGATGAAAGACCAGTTGTAATAAATGAGGTTAAGGTCAAACAGTCAGTTGCTGGAGACACACACACTTTAATAATACCAGTGTGGATGTACCAAGGAGGTAATGAAGGGAATAAAGTGTTAGTGTTGGACAATCAATCTGATGCTCGCTTCGTGAAGCAAAGTCTCTTAGATGAGGTGGGAGTGAGTGGACCGCAAATTTCTTTGCAAACTTCCACAATAAATGGAGAAGAGACAATTGTGTGTAATAAAGTCTCTGGACTTATAGTACGAGGCATCTATGATGAACGAGATATAGAGCTTCCACATGCATACTCTAGAGAGAATATCCCAGCACGACGAGATCAGATTCCTAGGAGGGAGACAGCAGAAGGGTGGTCCCACTTATCTCTAATTGCTTCTAAACTCATGCCATATAGGTCAGATGTAGAAATAGGACTATTGATTGGAGTGAATTGTAATGAAGCAATAGAGCACAGGGGAGTCTGGAGAGCCCTGTGGGATAAGAACAGAGTTAGGATGGGGCATCCAAGGAAGGGTTGCTCTTAATCAAGACTTAGAAGATAATATCCTGACAGTATTTAGAACATTTGTACAAGAGGTCGAGATAAATCAGAAAAAAAGGGTAAGCTTCTTAGTCGTTCCATCAAGGACTAAGGAGATAATAAATCCCTCCCAAGTAAAAGATATGTTTGAGCTTGATTTCAATGAAAGGAAGTCAGCTGATGTTCTATTATCGTATGAAGACAAGAAGTTTATAAATAAAATGAAAGCTAGAGTACATCACCTGGAAGACAGGCATTACGAGTTGCCTCTTCCTCTTAAAAACGACAATGTCAAGCTTCCAAACAATAAAACTTTGGCAGAGCATAGATTAATGAAGCTAAAAAGCAGACTTGACAAAGATAAACAACACCATGATAACTATAAAGTGTTCTTGGATAATATGATAGATAAAGGCTATGCAGAGGTTGTGCCTAAGAAGGATCTAAACAAGGATGATGGTCAGGTTTGGTACATTCCACATCATGGAGTGTATCACTCTAAGAAACCAGGGAAACTCAGAGTAGTATTTGACTGCAGTGCAAACTATAAGAGTCAGTCTTTAAATGGCCATTTGTTACAGGGTCCAGACCTCACCAACAAATTGGTAGGGGTACTTTGCAGATTTAGGCAGGAACCTATTGCATTTGTTTGTGATATAGAAGCAATGTACTACCAAGTGAAGGTGAATCCAGAACACAGGGACATGCTTAGGTTCCTTTGGTGGAAAAATGGTGATGTAACTAAAGAAATTGTTGAACACAGAATGACGGCTCACTTGTTTGGTGCTACATCGTCTCCAAGTATTGCCAATTTTGCATTAAAGAAGGCTGCAGACGACCATGAATATCTGTATGGTTCTGATGTAGCAAATTTTATAAGAACAGATTTTTATGTTGATGATGGCCTTAAGTCAGTGGCAACAGTGAATGAAGCCGTCACTCTGATGAAACAAAGCAAGGCAATATGTAGCATGGGAGGTTTCAACCTTCATAAGTTCTTGTCCAACAGTAGGGAAGTACTAGAAACGACACCCCCTCATGAAAGAGTGAATGTTGTTAAGAATTTAGATCTTAGTAAAGAAACACTGCCCATGGAAAGAACTCTGGGAATTCATTGGTGTATAGAGTCTAACACTGTTCAATCTAAAATACAGTTGAAAGATAAGACACTCACAATAAGAGGTATGTTGTCCACTGTGAGCTCTGTATATGACCCGTTAGGTCTAGTGTCACCTTTTATTCTTGTGGGCAAACAAATCCTTCAAGAATTATGCAAATATGGGTCTAGTTGGGAAGACGAGGTGACAGATAATGTCAGATATAAATGGGTAAAATGGAGAGATAAGCTGCACAAGTTGAAGGGGCCTCTGAATACCTAGATGCTATAAATGTGAGTCATTTGAAGAAATCAATGACGATATTATTGTAAAAGATCACAATCTTCCAAGAAACAGTTGGAGATTGGGTAGAGTTATAGAAACTTTGCCTAGTATTGACGGTCTTGTAAGAAAGGTTAAGCTCATGATGGCAGATTCTAACATTGACAATCAGGGAGAAAGTACAAGATGAGTAAACATAATGGAAAGACCTATCCACAGTCTTGTTCTCTTGGTAGAATGTGATAATGGTGAAGACCAGGGTATCCCCGCCAAGGAGCCTTTGTAATTTAAGTGCCTTATGATGTGCCAGTATTAGTTTTAAGGCAAATTGTCTTTTAGTTTACAAGGTAAATTGTTGCACAATTTAGGGGAGCCATGTAACTGTATGTATATTTTATCATTCCTTTGTTGATCTCATTTATATAAAGATATTTAGAAGGTTCAAATACTGTAAAGAAGGATCAGTAGATGCCTTGTTGTTTCATGGTAAAGGCGATCACATTGCTTATAGAGACTTGTTCACGTCACTCATTGCTGACAACAGAAGCGCGCTCGCAGGATGTGATCGAGGTGAGATCTGTTTATTTCTTATATATTGTGGTATAAATTGACTGTTATGATGATTTATTGATTGTAAGCATTACTTGAAGTGTATGACAATGCCATGAGAATGTATGTGTATTCGTTCTGTGACTGGAAATGTATATTTTCAGCTCTTTACGACATGGTAGAGCCAACCAGACATGGCATAGCCAGACATGGTTATGAAAATAGAGGACTGAGCTTCAATAAACGTCATCGGGAAATACGGGTTTCTGTTCACCCCGGTGAGGAAGCATGTCCTGTCATGCCTGTAAAACAGTTCACATTAATTAGAAGCCTGCGAAAGCCGCTACACTAATCTTCTTTGAAAGCTCACTATTGACTGCACTAGCAACCTGATTACTGAGTCTATTCCAGTCATCTACCACTCTGATTGAGAACCAATTTCTTCCTATTTTCTTTTTCTAATCTAACTTTATCGAGCTTGAATCCGTGCTTGAACCTACCTTCCTGTAGGTGTGTGCGCTCTTGTCTTGCAGCAGTGCATATGCAAAACTGTTATGCCCAGGACGGTGGCGTGTATTGTATGCAGCTGCTCGAAGAGTACTGGAGAGACCTTGAACGTGCCATCAGCTGCCCAGTGATGACTGTAGGCCAGATTCTGCAGTCCCCAGTCACTGCTGTATAGTACTATCCTTTTGTCATTGTAGGCCTCGTCATCGCCGCTGTCATACAACAAGAAGCGTGTCGCAGGCAGGCTCTGCGACTCTTGGGTCAGACCAAGCTCCGGTGGTATGACGAGATCACCGATGGTCGCCGGCTCAGCAGGAGCTTGCCTTGCTCGCTTGCGGTAGCGTCTGATGCTGCGGTCAATGTCACCTTCCCGTGGCATGTCAGCCCTGGCAGCCAAGCTCATGTCCCTTTCAGCCGCATCCCTCACTGCATGCACTGGTTCCACGGTCCCCTCAGCCCTTTCTTTCATCACAGCGCGTGCTTTTGCACGCTCGATAACAGACTCGATAACAGACTCGATAACAGACGCGTGGCTATGCTCCGCGGTTTTCACGAAGCCCTCAGCAGTCCAAATTCCGCGGCCCTTACAACACATGCCCTTCGCCACGCTGCACTTCATGTAGATCTTGTCTTCCCTCACATAATCTGTCACATAGAAAAATCCTTCGTGGGCAATCCGGGACCGCATACATCCCGACACCACCACCTTCTTGAAACAACTATACTAAACGGTCTCAGGCGACCTACAGCAGCCACCTTCGCCCACGTGAAACGCGCTACCTCTGACGATGCCAACGGCAACGACACTAAAAGCAAGATAGACAAGTACGAATACCGATATTGTACGGGTCCTGTACGCGTTTTCTCGTTCTGTGACACATTTTTGCACATATTCCTCCGCCCCGCTCTCCTCGTGGTCTGACAGCCAATCACCGATTGTCAGAATCGCTAAACATGTTGCCAATTGTGAAACATTTTCTCCAAGACGCTTTTTGTAGTAATAGTACTCATTAATGTGAATGCATGTCATTAAATTAAATAATGGATTAAGAGAGAGAGAGAGAGAGAGAGAGAGAGAGAGAGAGAGAGAGAGAGAGAGAGAGAGAGAGAGAGAGAGAGAGAGAGAGAGAGAGAGAGAGAGAGAGAGAGAGAGAGAGAGAGAGAGAGAGAGAGAGAGAGAGAGAGAGTTGTGGTGGTAGTGGTGGTGGTGATGGTGGTCAAGTTCGTGATAGTGTAATTGTAGTACAGTAGTAGTAATAATACACACAAACGCGTGCGTCTGTGTGTATTACTATAAATACTACTACTACTACTATTCTCCATATACTTCTACTACTACTACTATTACTACTACTTCCATCATCCACATACTACTACTAATACCTTCCTCCATATGCTGCTACTACTACTACTATTACTTCTACTATTACTACTTCTACTACTACTACTACTACTACTACTAATAATAATAATAATAATAATAATAATAATAATAATAATAATAATATACTATACTACTACTACTACTATCCATATACTACAATTACTACTCCTCTCCATATACTACAACAACTACTACTACTACTACAACAATTACACCACCATCACAATCACACACACACACACACACACACACACACACACACACACACACACACACACACACACACACACACACACACACTCATCAGGGTCGGCTCTCAGTGACATCCCACCATTTCTCATGGGTTCGTAAGCATGTTTGTATGGTAATAAGTTACTATGGATAGTTGCTATACGAAGATTTTCTATACGAACTTTTGTCCGAAATCCATGAGAAATGGTGGGGTGTCGGTGAAAGCCGACCCTGATGACAACCAGCATCACCACCACCACCGCCGCCTACGAATATTTTACATACGTACTTTATACCATACGAACATCTGTATACGAACTTTAGCGTACGAACTTTTACTTACGTATTTTTGTCAGACGAACCTTATCCCTGACGAACATTTGCGTACGAACGTTTTGCTTACGAACATTTGCATACGAAATTTTTCCATACGAACTTTTGCGCGTACGAACATTTTTCTAACGAACATTTGCACGACGAACATTTAACCTTACGAATTTTTTCCATTACGAATTTTTTCCATTACGAACTTTTTACATGACGAACTTTATACCCTACGTACTTTATTTTGACGTACTTTAGGCAAACGAACTTTATCCTACGAATTATTGCCATACGAACTTTTTCTATACGAATTTTTGTCCGGAACCCATGCCATGGATAGGAAGAGTTAGTGTGTTTGTAGGATCCTAGGAGACAGTGAGAGGGAAATAAAGAAAGATAATGAAAAGAGAGAGAAAAAAAATCCTTCCGCTCCCCTATGCAAGGAGACTAAGCTTTTGAAATTGCACTCACTGGATCGACGTTGAGTAAGGGGAGATCAGATTGAAGTATTTAAGTGGGTGAAGGGTTTTAATAAAGGGGATGTGGGAAAAGTTCTTACGATCAGTAGTCAGGATAGAACAAGAAATAACGGATTCAAACTATAAAAATGTAGATTTAATAAACAAATAGGCAGAAATTCGCTTACAAATAGGGTGGTAGATGATTGGAATAGGTTCAGTCAGCAGGTAGTTAGTGCTAAGACACTAGGGAGTTGTAAGAAAAAACTAGACGACTTCATGGATGGGGATGGGATGTGGATGTAGGTAATAAGGGGGATTAGAATTAACAGGAACTACCTAGTGCAGGCCTCCGGGCCTTTTGTAGCTTCCTTATTTTCTAATGTTCATATGTGCCATATGGCCTTTGTTGCCTGGCACATTTTCCTCTCCACATTACAATTACAATTATGTTCTTATGTTCTTTCCCTCCTTCTCAACGCGTGATGTGAAGGGTGATGGGGTTGGGGGTGGGGAGTGGGAGTTACCACTTCACACACCCCAGCTCTCTCTCTCTCTCTCTCTCTCTCTCTCTCTCTCTCTCTCTCTCTCTCTCTCTCTCTCTCTCTCTCTCTCTCTCTCTCTCTCTCTCTCTCTCTCTCTCTCTCTCTCTCTCTCTCTCTCTCTCTCTCTCTCTCTCTCTCTCTCTCTCTCTCTCTTTCTTTTTTTTATTAATACAATAATACAATAACACTCATATAATAAATTGTTTTACAGAGGTGTATTTTAGCATGATGAGTGCCAAGTGATATTTTACAGGTTAAAGGTAGTGTTATTTAGCACTACCTATCTTAAAACCTAATCTCTATAAATACTTAAGAATACAATACGCTATATATATATATATATATATATATATATATATATATATATATATATATATATATATATATATATATATATATATATATATATATATATATACACTATTTGCAATACTTAATGTTAACTGTAAGTGTCGCTGTCACTCACTATACATACAATACTATGGAAAGTTTCACTGTCACTCACTACACATACAATACTATGGAAAGTGTCACTCACTCACTACACATACAATACTATGGAAGGTGTCACTGTCACTCACTACACATAGGATGCGATAGATAGTGTCACTGTTACTCACTTCATATAAAGAATAGTGTCACTGTCATTTTTCAATATACATTAATACTGGTGTCACTGTCACTCACTAATCGTGTGTGTCACTATCAGGCATTTCACACAGCCACCTGTTCACTGCAGCTATACTTTTTTGTGCACCGCAGCCTGCGGCACTCAGGTCTTGCGGACATTTGTCCAATGGCATAAACGTGTTCCACCATCTCACATAAGTCCCCACAAACTGTCTTTGGTGGTGTGAAGTGTGAGAGCGAGGTACTGCCAGGGCTAAGGGCGCCGTATTCACGGCCCTGGTATTCATCTCGACGTGGTGGGGAGACTGACGGAGCGACTGAAGATGAGGCACTCTCAGCTCCTGCACCTTGTACATGGTGGTAAGACCCGCCACGGTCCTTCGGTGCTGTAGAGTGAGGAGAGCGCCGCGGTGCTCGTCAGGGTGACCCTCACGGATGATTCTCGCCGCCCTCCGCTGTATCTTGTCCAGCATCGCCAGGTGTGTCGGGGCAGCCCCTCCCTATGCTAGACAACAGTACTCGAGTACTTCTAAAAAACTCTCATCGACCTCCTCTCACTAAATAACCTGCCTACAGTCGTCCTTCCCAACGACCCTCCCTCTCAGGAAATAATTGAAAACCTAATCCCAGCAGAGAAAGCAGCTGAACCTACAATTACCGAGACGGAAGGAGAACATTCAGAGCTGGAAGAAGACCTCGATCTAAGCTCCGAATCAGAAAATGAGGAAGATCAAGAAACGCAACCACCCCACACTCAAAACGTTAATACCGTTCAAAAACCTACCCACAGCAACCAGACAACAAACCCACAACCCTGATCAACCTGCCACTTACGGAAATAAATCAGGAACAATACAAATCAACAAACGTCCCCCAGCTACAAACTCATCAACTAACAGAAAAACAACAACCGCAAACACAAACAGACCAACACGACAACAAAAATAACCATTGTCCAACATAATGTATTACACTGGAGAGGACGCTCATGCACACTATCAAACATATACAGAAACCTCAACGCAGACATCAAACTATTAAACAGCCACGGCACTACAGAAGCAGAACCCCCCAAAATCTCAGGATTCAAAACACACTGCAAAAACCTAGAAGCAAGACCTCACGACGGCACCGCCATATCAATAAAAAACACTTTACCACACAAAATATACGATGATTTAATCTCCGATCTACTAGCAATAGAAATTCAGACAAACACTGGCCCAATAATAATAGCAACACTCTACCAACCCCCAGCCAGACAGTACATCCCGACCCCAGACTTCATGAAATTGTTCAGACGCAACATACCAGTCTACATGATAGCGGACCTCAACGCAAACCACACTACACTGGGATACCGACAGAACAACATAAAAGGCAAACAAATTGATGAACTCATACAAAGACGCATCATCAACCACATCGGCCCCAATTTCCCCACGTTCTATGCACATAACTCCGCAACCACCCCAAACATCATCCTCACTAACTATCATACCTACCACAACACAAATATCACCCAAGGCCCCATAACAGATAGTGACCACATACCAATCATCCTCACCATATCTGCTTCCCCCATACAAGTGTCAATACCCCCCAGACCACACTTCCAGAAAGCCAACTGGGATAACTTTAAAAATGAAATAGATACCCGACTCCAAGAAATACAAAACACAGATAACATTTCTCTGCAAGACATAGACGAACAAATAAAACACTGGTACGATACAATAAACAGAGCCATCACAAACAACATACCAACTACAACACACAGAACACTCCCAAACACTCCACACAGCAGACAAACACAAACCCTCATAGCACAGTTTAAAGCATTAAGAGCCCAAGCAGAAAGGAACGGATGGACAAGAGAACACTACAACAGATACAGGGAACTACAACACAGTATACACGAAATACTAACAGAAGAATGCAACACACACTGGAACAACACCATCCTACACCTAAAATCACTCTATCCTCACCCTCCTGACTTCTGAAAGAAATTATCACATCTCTCAGGACAGAAAAACACAAAAACACAATACCTTGTAGACCAGCAAAACAGAAGACACTACTCACCCAAACACCAGGAGGCGCTACATAGAGAAGTCTGGAGCAACATCTACCAAGACAACGACAACAACGACGACAACACCACACAAGAAATTACAGACTTCCTGGAGGACAACACGCAAAAAATCACTCCATTCAACACCACAAGAATACACAACCTAAACTCAGACCCATTCCTCACAACAACCATCACCACTGAAGAAGTAAAAAACGTCATCAAACACACCAAAAAAACATGCCCAGGAGAAAGCGGAATGAACAAAACAATTTTAAGAAACCTCCCAGACAAAGCAATCTCAGAACTGACAAAAATTTTCAATGAATCACTTTCAGCTGGCTACTTCCCAGACATCTGGAAGAAGTCAACAATAAAACTCATTCCCAAACCTAACAAATCACCCTCACACCCAGAAAATTACCGCCCAATCTCTCTACTAGAAGTCCCTGCCAAAATATTAGAAAGAATCATAAACTATCGGCTGAGAGCATTCCTAGAAACACACGAACATTACAACAAAAATCTATTTGGATTCCGGAACAGAAAAGGCACCACTCAGGCATTAACCATCACAACAGAACTAATTGCTCAACACAAAGCAGATGGAGGCCAGTGCAACATAATATTAAGGGACATCACCAAAGCCTTCGATAAAGTGTGGCACCCAGGTTTAAAATATAAGATCCTCAATCTTGACCTTCCTATAATTATAGAAAAACTTCTATGCAGTTTCTTAGACCACAGAACTGCACAAATCAAAATTAATAACCACACTGGACCACAGTTCCCATTAAATTGCGGGGTACCACAAGGCAGCGTCATCTCACCAACCCTCTTCATAATGTACACTAGCGACATACCGCCTCCAACCACAGAAATTAACATAATGTATGCCAATGACGTAACCCAAATAATCGGTTACCAGGGAAAATCAAAAAGAATGATAAAACGAAGAGCAGAAAGAGCTATCGAAGACCTCAATAGATACGAAGCCAGATGGAAAATACAAACAAATATAACAAAGTTCTCCCCCCCTTGTATTAAGTTCCCGTAATAATCCTCCATTAGAAATCAACGGAAACCAAACAGAGTACAAAAATGGAGGCAAAGTTCTAGGCCTAAAAATCAACAACAGAGGATACTATTCCCACGTAATGGAAAGAAAACAGCAAGGCGAAATAGCACTCAAAAAGTTATTCCGATTCAGTAACCTCCCCACAAACATCAAAGTACACTTATTAAAAGCCATGGTTATTCCCACCCTCGAATACCCCCCAATTCCAATCCACAGCCTCAGTAAAAAACAAATCATCAAATTACAAAGAACACAGAATAAAGCACTCAGATGGGCAACGGAACAAAGGCATCCCTATACACTTTCAACAGTAGACATACACGAACTCACAAACACTCCCCCGATAAATATCAGACTTCACAAACAGGCAGAAGAAATTTGGAACAAACTAAGACAAGATCAAAACGAAATCTACACGCAACTCACACTAAACACAGAAAACATTACAAAATACAACATGCACTTCCCCAGCAGCCTCACACGAATACATACACCTCCAAATCCAATATACACATAACAAAAAATCAACAAACTGCTTAATACACCAAAAGAATTAACAAAACAACATTCGATAACAATTACAAACACCCAAGAACGCTACTAGCTAGCTTAGATCTCCTGCCATAACTTCCCCGAGGTGGTAAGGCCACCACCTGTAACCTCCTACTAATTTTTTCATCTTTCACCCCTCTAGTACCTCTTCCTCTGTCCCCACCCTTCCTCTATCTTCTATCTTATCTCAAAAAAAAAAAAAAAAAAGCATTGTAGAGGAGCTCGCGGCCTCTGCTGTCAAGGAGCCAAGAGATTCTCCTGAAGGAGGCAAGTTTCCCTGCCGCAGTTCTGGCGAGCTACTCAATGTGGGTCCTGAAGGTCAGCTTGCTGTCGTAGGTGACCCCCAAGATTTTCATTTTCTCCTGCGACGTCAAAAACGTCCCGTTATAGTGTAGAGGCAAAATGGCGTGAACCATTCAGTTGCCTGGTGAAGGCTAGACCAAGAGGTTGTCATGGCAGTATTTAGTCCTTTAAAGCCTTCGGACTTTGATTTGACAAATTGGCGCGAGCCATTCAGTTGTCGGATGGAAGGCTAAACCTAGATGTTTGTCTAGGCTGTATTGAGTCTACCAAAGCTTTCATTGTAAGAGGAATAGGATAGAGATAATCTAACTCACTCTTATCTGCTATAATACTTCCCCCCTAGTGACGAGGAAGGAGGAACGTTACGTTTTTCTTGATGCGAGGCTGTGGTAAGTCGGGCGCGTCTTGAGTCGTCGCGGGTGCGGCCGTAACACAGTGAAGGATATAGGCCGGCTTGACCCGGTTGATGGCTATGACGTGAGAGGTGCCATTCTTGTCGATGGTGATGTTCTTCCTGGTCCGGCGCAGGACCTTAAAGGGGCCTTCGGAGGGTTGTTGTAGAGGCCGCTTGACGGCATCTATCCTGACGAAGACGTGGGAGCAGTCATCGAGGTCCTGGCTGACGAACGTCTTGGTGGGATGAGTGCGAGGTTGCACTGGTTGCAGGCTCCTCATGGACTCCTTGAGGCTGCTGGCGAAGTCTTGAGGGTTGGAAGAAGGGGAGTCGGGTGAGCTGTAAAGGAGTTCACCTGGCAGTCGGAGAGTAGTCCCATAGACGAGCTCAGCGGACGAGTGGTGGAGATCCTGTTTGAGTGAGGCACGTATACCGAGGAGGACCAGGGGTAGCGTAGTTCACCACTCTTCTCGTGGTTGACCGGAGGCCATGAGAGACGCCTTGAGCTGGCGGTGGAAACGTTCCACCATGGCATTGGCCTGGGGGTGGTAGCTGGCAGTCCTGAAACGTCGGATTCCTAGGAGGGTCATGACCTTGCTCCACACGCTAGACTCGAACTGGGAGCCGCGGTCAGAAGTCAGGCTGAGAGGGACACCGAATCTTGACACCCATGTACTGATGAAGGCGCGGGCGACGGTGTCGGTGGTAATGTCAGCCAGTGGTGTAGCTTCTGGCCAGCGCATGAAGCGGTCAACGCAGGTCAGGACGTACCGGTAACCGTTGGAGTGGGGAAGAGGTCCTACCAGATCGACGTGGACGTGGTCAAAGCGTGAGGAGACTGGTGTGAAGGTGGCTGGAGAAGAACGTGTGTGGCGCGTCACCTTGGAGGCTTGGCATGTCACGCAAGTGCGCGTCCACTGTCTGACGTCCTTGTTAATGCCATTCCAGATGAATCTGGAGGTCATTGTTTGCTGCGTAGCTCGAACACCAGGGTGGGAGAGGTCGTGCAGCTGACGAAAGAGGGGATACCGATGATTCTTCGACAACAAGTACGGCCGGATGGTGTCGGTTGAGACGTCAGCATAGAGATGCACGTGATCTTCAGGTAAACAAAGCTCAACTATTGACTGTTTTAGGAACTGATATAAGGCATCGTTCTGGGTCTAATAATCCGCCCGAGACAGGGCGAGAGGACGTGGAGGCACAGTCTGAAAAGGTATGGACACAAATTCTAGAAATTTTCCTTTCACCACATCATGAATCCAAGGATCCTGCATGAGACCCCCACAGTAGATTAGTAGAGAAAATCCTACACCCTCTAAAGTTATCAGCTGTATTAACTAAAGGAGGAAACCCAGAACTCACCGGAGAGGTTACTGCAGCTTCAGCCCATGCATCCCCCTCTCCTGGGGAGGCTGCTGGCCTAAAAAAGGCCGTGACTGGAAGTAGCACTTGCCAAGGTATTACTATGGCGAGAAAGCAACAGCTGCTTCCATTCCTAGGTCAGGTCACTTTGAGAATCACTTTTGAGTGTATCTAACACATCACTTTCCCTCACTAGCACAAGTTACTTAGGTGTTATTACAGTGTTACATCCGTCTCATTATGAAGGTCACCTAGGCGTTAAAGGGTGTTTTTTGCACATATAACACACTCATCTATTGCTTTTCTGTCACAATGACTTCGTTCATCAGATGTAAATTGTTACTTACTTGTTACTTGTTGTCGTTATATAACAGGTCCCACTCAGCCAATGGCGCTCTGCAGGACCGTTCACATATGATTTTATCAAAGAGCATATGAATCACGAACAGTCATGTCATCAAGGTTGTAGTACTCAGAGAATAAGTATCTCTTTATTGTGTTAACAACTGACCATGGAGGCCGACCTAACTCTCACCGTTAGGTTAAATTTTTATAGGTTAGGTTAAGTTAGATAAAAAATGAAGTTGGAAAGTCTGAATCAAGCAACACAAGAACAATGTCGGGCTCGGCGGGTGTAACACTGTAAATTTACTATTATTTTCATGTTTATATTTGTTATTTGTATAACGTTCAAGTTTTAGTCATTGTGCAGGACGGTAGAACACATCTCAGTGACAAGCTAAGTGACAGCAAAGATGGTCTGGATGGAAGCATGGCACTCCTCAAAGTTGCAGAGTGCCATCGTAATGGTGCAGTAGTGTCACCGTAATAGTGCAGTAGTAATGGACACAGATATACAAGTTACTAGCACCCTCTCCAGGCACGGGAGAGCGCTCAGCCTAACACGTGAAGGCGGAGAAGCGCAAGCTGGAGGAGGGAGCGTGGAAATATCTACCAAAGACCGACTCCTCTTAGCAGACTTATCTAAGTCGTCCCTCTCCAAGCTCCCACGCTTCTTGCTACTCGAGGACGAAGAAGAGGGACGCCTCACACCTGGGTGGTGACGTTAAACTGCGCAACCAGAGAGACAGAGAGGGTCAGATAAACACCATATGTTGTCTCCTAGGGCCTTAGGAAACAACCCACAGCTCCAAACTGCATAGTAAATAATACATATGGCAGTAAATGCATCCGTAGATCCAGATATATTTCACCCACAGTCAACTTAGGACTGTATAGGAGAAAGCTTCCCAGGCAAACTTCAACCAGGTAGAAGCGAAGTCAGATAAATACCATACGTTGTCTGCTAGGGCGGTAGTAACCAACCTACAGCTCCAAACTGCATAGTAAATAATACATATGACAGTAAATGCATCCGTAGATCCAGATATATTTCACCCACAGTCAACTTAGGACTGTATAAGAGAAAGCTTCCCAGGCAAACTTCAACCAGGGAGAAGCGAAGCAGCTGACGTGTTGTTGACTGTGGGGAGGTAGAATCTGAACTGCTGATGGTGGAATGGAGGGGGAGCGTCTCATTGGATACCGCTGTGACGTCAGTTAAATATTGTGACGTGAAATTAAAATTTATCAGCAGATTGAAAAGGAACATGGATTACTACAGCATCAGACGTCAGCACAGACTCCAGTAAAGGGTAATAATGATGAATACCTCTGGCGTCGAACAAAGGCTTTAAATAATATTTCTTGACTCCTAACGCCAGTGTACGAAGAAAGTCTTTGACAGGGAAAAGAGAAGAAGTCACTCTTCCACGCGCTGCGTTCACTATGTTATGTATATTAACGTTATTAGCATGCAGAAGGAATTTACTGTGTTTTCCAAGGCTGGCAAGGCTTGGTTCACTACTATAACATCATACATGCTATTTACATAGATATTTGGTCTAATAATCATGGAATAATCTCAGGTACAGGGGTATTAATGACCGATGTCACCGATCACTTTGCGCCATTTATCTGTTACAAAGGTAAGAGAGAGATCCAAAAAGATTTTTTTTTTTTCTTATAGAGATTATAACAGTGTAAACAATTAACTTGTATGTAATGAAATGAAAGAAGTGCTTGACAACTTGCAAATGGGTGAAAATGCAGATTGTGACTACAACTTACTTTCAGATGCTATAAAATTTGTAATTAAAAAAAAACATCCCACTTAAAACTGTGAGAATTAAAGAAAAACAAGCTAATAAACCATGGATCACACCGAAAATTCTTGTGCATATTAAAGAAAGGCACAATTTGTACAGAAAGTTTGTAAAACGATCTTTAACATTTGATGTACAGTATCGAGAGCTTCGAAATAGGGTAACTATCATGTTGAAAGATGTAAAAATACGTTACTACAATAATAAATTTCATAACTTTTTGGGGAACTCTAAAAAGACGTGAAAATTAATTAATTGGTTAAAGGTGAGAATGAATCTAATACTAATATACACAGCATAAATAATAATAATGAGAATATTCAGGAGCTTCAAATTATTAGTAATTATTGCAACAACTATTTTGCAAGTATAGGCCAAAATATATCAGATCAACTCTCAATAAATAACACTCCCCCCATTAGCTATTTGTCAAGCACATACCCAGACTTTACTCTGTCTAATACAACACCTGATGAGATTATCGTTATATTTAAATCCCTAAGTGATTTAGCACTTAGGTATGACGGTATATACATAAATACTATTAATTAGTTAATGCCAACAGTTTTGACACCACACATATCTCGATTAGTTAATTTATAATTTCATCAAGGGATCTTCCCAGACAGTCTGAAAGTTGCGAAAGTAATAACAATACACAAGGGAGGTAAATTCAGTGACCCTAATAATTAAAGACCTATCTCAGTTCTACCAGTTTTAAGTATAATATATGAGAGAGTCATGTATGATAGAGTCATTACATTTTTTAATACTAATAATATTCAAACGGATTCCCAATTTGGTTTTAGAAAGAAATTATTTCCTAAATTAGCTATTGTGCAACTGATAAATTATGTCTTGCAAGAGTTAGGACATGGAAAATACGTAATCACTGTATTTTTAGATTTAAGAAAGGCGTTCGATACGTTAAATCATGAGATTCTCATTAAAAAATTACGTCATTATGGTATTCGAAATGTCGGTCTTGAATGGTTTGAAAATTATTTATGTAATAGAACACAATACACTTCAATTGAAAGTACAGACTCGGGTTATGCAATCTTTAGAACGAGAGTACCACAAGGGTCTACATTAGGCCCTCTGCTCTTTTTATTATACATAAATGACATCATCAAATCGTCAAATTTCCTTAAATTTGTTCTATTTGCAGATGACACAAATATTTTTATTTTCTGTAAATGATTTGTTTCTTTTGGTAAACACATTAAATGATGAACTTGAATCTATATCCATGTGGCTAATAGTAAATGAACTCTCTTTGAATATTAGTAAAAGTAAGTATTTGTTATTTGCTGATAACAAAAGAATAAATATAGATATTAATATCAGATTATTTTGGGAAAACATATTAGGAGTAGTGTGTGTAAAATACTTGGGTGTCAAAATAGACCATAAAATTTGTTGGAAAATTCATATTTCTCACAGCCACAATAAAATAGATAGAATGGTAGGCATATTACATATAGTGAAACCCCTTTTACCTACTGAAAGTCTTGTAACACAATATTACACTTTGATTTGTCCATATTTGCATTACTTTAATGCCGTTTGGGG